>CAUYRH010131655.1:0-13031 GCA_963574655.1 Perodicticus potto
TCTTTATATAGTGATTAAGAAAATGCTATGAAGGCTATCTCTCACAGTACGATCAAAATGTTTCTGATTGTATATGAAGCACATTCTGCCCTATGATTGCACCAATGTACACAATTATGATTTAATAAAATTATTATAAAATAAATAAATAAATAAATAAATAAATAAAAACTTAGCTATCATCATACCTAGAAGACTACATTGCTCTAACCAGAAACAAGGCAAGAATGTTTGCGTTCGCCATTTCTATTCAACATGGAAGTCCTAGCCACTGTAATAAGGCCAGAATAAAAAACAAAAGACATATAAGTTGAATAGGAAAAAAATAAAAGTGTATTTTAATTCATTGTAAAATACAGATATCACACCTATTTACATTAAACATTTTTACAAGTCTACAAAAAAAAAAAAACAATTACTTCTAATAAATGCAATCAGCCAGGTTGCAGAAATCAAGGGCAATATATTACACAAAGACCAACCATACTTCTATACAGTAGCTTTGAAAATTAAAATTTTAAAACACTTATACATAAAAGTCATTAAATAGGTAGGGATAACGCCAGCAAAATGTTTGTAAGGTCTATAAAATGAAAATTACAAAACTTGCCTGAGAGAAATCTAAGGACTTAAATAAATGGAAAAGGTAAATTGTGGTCATTAATCAAGACTGTTAAGATGTCAAATCTACTCAAATTTACCCGAGATTTTGCAGAAATAAGCAAACTGCTTCCAAAATTTATGTAAAAGTGAAGATTAAAATAGCCAAATTTTAAAAAAGGAAAAAAAAAAATTATACAGTAATCAATATAAATTGATATTGACAAAAGAACAGATTTATAGTCCAGAAATAGAGCCACACATATATGGTCAATTAATTTCTAACAAAAGTATCAAAGTAATTCAGTGGCAAATGTATACATTTTTCAAAAAAATAGTGCTGGAAAAAAACAATATTGACCTCCACATGCAAAACTATTTACTTTTAGGCTGGGTGCAGTGGCAGACACCTATAATCCTAGCGCTGTGGGAGGCCAAGGCAAGTGGATTGCTCAAGCTCAGGAGTTCAAGACCAGCCTGAGCAAAAATGAGACCCTGTTTCTACTAAAAATAGAAAAACTAGCCAAGTGCGGTGATGAGCACCTGTAGTCCCAGCTACTCAGAGGCTGAGGCAAGAAGATCTTCTCAAGAAGATCCCTTGAGCCCAAGAGTTTGAGGTTGCTGTGAGCTAGGATACCACGGCACTCTATCCAGAATGAGACTGTCTCAAAAAATCAAAACAAACAAACAAAAAAAAACTTTATACTCTTAATCATTATATTAAAAAAACTCAGATTAAAAAAAATTTAAACATAACAAAATTTATAACATTTCCATAGGAAAATATAGGAGAATAACTATGACTTTTCCAGGGTTAGGAAAAGGCTTGAGGGATATGGTGCAAAATGTGGAGCCACTCAAAAATTGATAAACTAGATGTCATTAAAATGAACAGTTTCTTGTCTTTGAAAGACACCATTAAAAAGATAAAAATATATGCTGTAGTTTGAGGGAAAGTATTTTCAAAACACATGAAGTACTTATATGTGTACTGCATAAAGAACTCTCACAATTCAATAAGAAATTCTCCAGTTTTTATAAAACAAAACATAAACACATATTCCACCACAGAAAACATACAAGTGAGAGTAAGACAATGAAAAGATATTCAATTTCATTAAGTTCAAAGGGGAACTTAAAACTACATTTAGATACTATAAAACATTAACTGGAACGAGTTACATTAAAGTGACTGACAATTCCAAGAGTTGGTAAGAATGCTGAGCAACTCTAACTCATGCATTTCTGTAGTGTACTACAGTCATTCGGGAATATTTTCATAGTTTCTTGCAAAATTAATATACACTTAACGATATCACCTGGCAATCCCAATCTGACATATTTATCAAGGAGAAATAAAAATATATACCCACAAGAGACCTATATACAAATGTTCACAGCATCTTTATTTACAATAGTCAAAAAACTAGAAGCAACCCAAATGTCTATCAACTTGAAAATGGACATAACTACTGTGTTCTGGCCATACAATGGAATAAATTACCTATGAACAAAAAGGAACAAACGACATATGTAACATGGGTAAGTACCAAAGGCAGTATGCTAAGTGAAGTAACCCAGAAACAGAAGACTATATACTGAATGCATTGCTTTTTTTAAAAAAATGAGTATTACGGAAAAGGCAAAACTATAGAGGCATAAAACAAATCAGTGGTTGCCACTGATGGATCAGTGGATGCTCCAGATGGAATGAGGAAGAGAATATCTACATATGGGTGCAAGGGAACTCTCTGGAGTGACAGAAATATTCTACATCATGGTTATGGTAGTGAACACAAGACTGTAAACATCTGTCAAAACACAACAAAAAACAATGCCTAAAAAAGGGAACTTTATTATATGTAAAATATATAGAAATATGATGTTTTAAAAACTGGGCTGAGGCTTACAGCATACCTACATGGCTTGAGAAACAAGCTGAAGGCTACTCTAAGAAAACAGCCAGAACTCTGCTGTAGAACTGGCTTGAGATAACTGCTACAGCTGTCCCTGTTGCCAGACCCCAAACGCCAGAACTTTACTTCAACTGCTAAGGATGCAAGCTCTACATCACCCACTCAACCCTCCCCACTACCAAGCTGCAAAATCGTCCTCTTCTGCTCCTGCGTGTGCCAGCCGCAGAAGCTCAGCATGCACTGAAAGCCTGTTTCTTCACGTTGTTCTCCCTTCCAAGTCATGGTCTTACTTATGTGAATCTGGTGGGAGATCCTCTGTCCCAGCTGTACGAGATGCAAGAAATTTCAGTTCTCACCTCTACCACTGGGAAGGTAGACTCACAATGTGAGAATTTCTCCAAATATTAAAATTTCTCAAAATATAATGGCCGGCCATGGACAAACGGTGACCATAGCAAGCAGTAAATGAAAATGTTAAAAAAACTATCTCCTCCTTCCTCTCCCCCACCTCTTCTAAGCCTGTCTTTGTCAAGTTCTCTGTATTCCCTTACCTCCCGTTCTTTGCGAGGTGGAAAGCTGAAACTACTAAAGACCTACGGGCTTCCTGTCTCCGGTGAAGCCGGTGCTCACTGAAGAAGGGACACTGGAAGACAGGACGTGGGAGGGGTTGCCTTGCCCCGAAGAGAGGAGAAATGAGACTACGGGGAAGAGTATGGACGATGTCCAAGTTCCTAGACAAGAGGGGATCCATGCTCTAAATAAGTCTCATAGAGGATGGCTGTCCTGGACACTGGTGCTCTGTCATCACAAGATTCCCAGGTTCTACAGAGCAGTAAGACTCAAGGGACCTGTGGGCTTGAACAAGGGGAATGACAACAGTTACTCCATAGGCCAGAGAGGTCCCCAGCATTTTGGATCTATGAGAGGGAGGCCTTGCAGTGTGGAGGAGAGAGCTCCAATAATTGGCAATAAATTATGATAAACAGACATTTCTTGCAAACATTTGTGGGACCCAGGAACGGTAAACATTTTATAAATAATCTTAATGCCCCCAAAGATCAGATGAAAATACTGTTTTCCATCTCTGTGCTTTTAAATTTCAGAAGTCATAGCTTAAAGATAGCAGGAGATGGGAAGAGAAAACTGACAGAATCTATGGGCTATTCCTTCAGTGTTTCAGGATTGCCTTTTATTACACTGATAACCCTTTAGCCAAAATAAAAATTCCTTGGTGCTTAGCAGTCTAAAGAATTTCTGAAAATCGCAGCTTTTAACGTGGATAATGACTAGGCTAGGAAGAATGTATTTTTCTTTCCTAGTTTAGTTTTACTTTGTTTACAGAGTACTTTAATTTATACTTTGATAGGCCTTTCTGACATTGTGATACGGCGTTGAATGTCTGCGGCAGTCAGGTCATCAGACTTAAGATTTATATTGGGAAATGCCATCCAGAGTTTCCAGATGGCGAAAGGCCAGATAAATGGCCTTTGCTGTTAAACACAACCATGTACTCTCAACTTCACCAATTGGTTGAATACAGCTCCACTTGGCTATAATGAGCGAGCTCCATTTGTTTAATGAAGCATTCATACGACAAAAGTGGCTACATCAACAAGTAGGGTTATTTATGAACAAATAAAGCCATCTGAAGCTATCAGGAAGGATGTTATATTCTCAAACCAATTAAATTCTTTCTAAAACTGGCTCAACTGAAATATTTTATTCTTGTTCACCAATAACATTGCGTCTTTCCAAACTAAACACTATTTTTAATGTTTTTTTTAATTATTTTTAGATATATTTGTGTCAGTAGTAGTTTAGCTTGTAACTAGTTTAAGACATTTTTCCATTTCCAACAAGAAATGACAGGAGTCTGTCTATGTATCATTTTGGAAGAACTCAGAAGTCTAGGAATACAGAGAGAGGTAAGACTGCATTATAATTAGGTCCTGACACAATGTATCCAAGTAACTGACAGGACCTTCAAGGCCTTGCTTAATCTGACTTCTGCCTGTGTTTCCAGCCAGTCTTAGAGCACTCTGTCCCACAGTGAATTTATTCTCAAGTTCAGCATACACTGTAATCTCCCACCTCAAGACTTACATGGTCTATTTCCTTATCTTGAAACAACACACACAGAAATACACATACTACATACAAACACGCCTGACTCTCCTCTCACCCATCCTTCAGATACCAAAATTTTGCCGGCCTCCAAAACAGGTTACATTTCCCTTTTAAGTGCCCTTATGTCCTTGAAATAGTCATGACACTTAAAATTATCTTATATGTCTTTCTTAATCAGATTCTAAGTATAACCTATATTCTCAAGTCCCAGCACGCAAAGACCATAATACAGGAAATTTCCAATATGTATTTGATGTTATCATCAAGAACTTATGTGCCAAGTATCGTTCTAAGCAATTGACACAAAGCTAGCAATAAACAAGACAGAGAAGTGGTATGATTATTAATCATATGTTACACATGAGGACGCTGAGGCCCAGAGACAGAGCTGGGATCAACCAATGTCAGTGTGACTCTAGATCCCTTCCGAGCTCCTATCCCATACAGCCTCCAAGTAAAGCTGAGCACAGCATAGGACCTAGAGTCCAGGTGTGGCTACTGACCTGCTGTGTAGCCTTGGGCATGATCCTTAAACTCTTTAACCTTAGTTTTCTTGGCAATTTTAAGAAAAGTGATAAAAATGCCTAAAGGATCACTTTGCAAAATGTATATTAAATAGCTTGGCACAAATGAGGTTTGTAATAAATAGTAACTGAATCTGATCTCAGGAAAATAACCTAAAGTTATTAATAATAAGCAGTAAGAAATAGAGAAGAAGAAAGAAAATAGTATATATTCACCTAGACTCAAATAATTGTGCCAGTGGCATGAAACTTATCAAGAAAATTATGGTTATATTCTTATTTTAACATAGACCTACAGCTATGATATTTTTATTATTAAACATGATACGAAGTTACTCTTAAGCATATTTTTTTAAAAGCTTATTTTGGTATTCGCGTTATTAATAAATATCTATATGCTCCAACCCACAAGTAAAAAGCCAAAAGACTTGATTTTTCCTACAACAAAGCAGCAGTGAAATTCAAAAATGACATATAAAGGGAAAAATAGAAAAGAAACATTAGAAACCAAAAGCTGGCAGAAAATAAAAAGATAAATCTAAATGAAATGACGACAGAGCATGAAGCATAAGAACAGAATGAGGAAGGTAATGGGCATAGAAGGCCCTGCATTGTTGACAGCCTCTGATCCCCCGATTAGTGTTATTTCTAAGCAGATTAACCAAATCCCAACTGTTCTACATCAGGTCCTTTCTCCAAGCGTCTCCTACCTCATATTGGCAAATAAAAAACAAACAACATTTTAAACACACAAATAAAATCAAAAGAAAAAAACCTGTCCACGCAAACAGAAATGTCCCAGGTTGGTGATTCGCCCTGGTAAGGTGTATGCCTATTCTCTCCTCCCCTTCTGTGCCTGTATTAATAATGAGGAAAGTGATAAAGCTTAAAAGAAGTGAAAAGGAAGAGAATTAGCTCCTCTTTGTACGTTCTAAATATAGCACCAAACCCTCCTCCCCTCAGCAACAGGCACTGCGCGAGGGTGGAGAGGGTAAAAGACGGTGTGTTGGGGCCTGTTTACCTCTGTCCCAGATACAGCGAAGAACTTCTGACCTTATTATGCTTCTCCCTATCATAACCTTCTCCATAGCAACCGAAAAACCACAGTAGCAAAAAATAGATGGGGAGATAAAAAAATATACATCCAGTACTAACCACTGGTTATACACACACACTTATATATAGAAATCCTGCAAAACGGCTGAATTCAGCAATGATTTAAAAAAAAAAAAATCACACATTCTCCCTGAAATCTCATACTACAGTGGAAGATTACCCACTAAAAATAGGAATTAAACTAGCATAGTATTAATGTTATTTTTCTATAGCATTTATATTTGTAATACAGCATTTTACAACAGATTTAACCTCTAAGATAAGCTTATTTTACTTTAAAAAAAAAAAAAAAACTTTAAGGCCCAACAGATTTCCCAATTTTTGATCCAGAAGAAGAGCTTTTTACCTCACTTACTATTCTTGAATGAATGAGACTGCTATACTTTACAGTATTGTGGCTTGTGTCCATTTTACATTGTACTGCTGGGGAACAGCACTTCTGACCCCTATTGGTCATTATCCAGAGTATAAACCCAGACTATAACTAGAAAAACATGAAGGGCCACCACCACTGACAAGGATTCTCACGTCAGATAAAGCAACAGAGAAGTAAAGTCAGTCTTTGGGCACAACTAGCCTTAGTTTGCTGTCGCTGTTCACTTATTTTGGCTTAACTTTGATATTTAACTGGTTCATTAATAAATGCACACAAAGCATAAGGTTTCTGCATGAAACCTTCTCCAGCAAGGCAGGTATGAGGAAGCATAATTTCATTAGAAAAAGCACAGTGGCTCATAGCACTTTAGAGGAAAAAAAAAAAATCTCTTAGGGTTGAGATGGCAACGACAACGTTAGACACATTTGTCCCCTTCAGGACCTACTTTTCGAAACACAGATGATTACAGATCTTCTCACCGCTTCCACTCCTAACCTCTTGGTGCCCAGGGACATCGCAGAAGGTGCCAAGTACCTGTTGGTAGCCTATAATACAAGCCAGAAAGCTTCTTCTTCCCCAGGAAGAGATTCTGAGATGTTCACTGCTGAATTATTTATTATATGACAACCTGGGTTTTCTCACTAAATGGTGAAGTTGTATTACTGGTTCAGCTGATATATTTATATCCAGTAATTTGAATGTCACAGGAAGATAAATTTTTATGGCTACTTTATTAAATTACAGGATGGAAAAGGCAATAAAGGATATGGATACAATGGGTTAAGTGGAGGGGAAATGGGGAGTAAATATTTTGATGTCAGGTATATTACTAATTGCTTAATAGAAGAGACTGTACTTAGTTCTTTTCCAGAAAGCGCAGGGAAATGAGGCCTAATGATGGAGGTGTCCTTGGTAGTTCAGGGAAGGAGGAGGAGGCGGCGGCGGCGGCGGCCATGCAGCACGCAGCAATCACACTCTTCATGCTCCCACCGCCACCCACAGAGGCCCAGGCTAATCTAATGCTATGCTTCTTTCTTCTTGGTTTTTTAAAGTTCAGAATATTACAGGAGTACATATATTTTAGTTACATAAATTGATTTTTTTCTAGTTTAAGTCTTCATTAGAAGTGCGTCCACCATCTGGATATTGCATTGTATTCATTACGAGTGAATTACGAGGCCTCTGACCAGGTCAGGCGCTGGGAATAGGGACCTGACCCTGAGACGCAGAGATCTTGCCCTCAAGGAACTTACAATCTAACAGAGATACAGCTACTAATCGTGTAAACACACGGCAGTGAATGTCATGTAGAAGATAAGCACTTTTACTTCTCTTTTCTTCTGAGGAGTGCTTCTGGTTGTGAGGTTTGATTTTAATTTGAGGGGCATTTCACTAACAGGATAGCCACTTCTGGAACCACTGGCCTAATAATTAACAGCTAAGCCATCAGGTCCCAAGAAAACATAATAAGGAAACAAGGGCTGTGGCCTTTGTCCAGAACCTTACTAGTGGTCTTCAACCTACACACAAGGGCCCAGCGGGGAACTGCAGGAGGTGGCCTTCCCCAGAGTCCTGGGACTCTGTAAGCTGAGGAACAGCTTACAGGGGTCTGTGGGCTCCCACTCTGCTTACACAGTCCTGTCAGCACTGCCTAAGTTTCAGAGAAAACTTCACTTGAATTTTGAGCATAGTGATCTTCGGAGAGGCTGGTGGAAGCTCTTTTCTTAGGCATGAGAAAAAAACAACAGTGAACTGGGGCACCATTCAGGACAGACAGAACTTTGTACACAGCCGCCATTTTTTCCTGCAAAAATTTAGCTGTTCTCTGCAACAAGCTGGGTGATGGTGTGAGAGTGAAACTTACCCTGATCTACTTTAGTCACTACTTTAAAAAAAAAAACGTTGTGTACAATAAAACGTGCTTCCACCAATTTTTGAGTTGAAGTGCTGAGGAAATTGTACTATCAGAGCTAAGGTATTACAACTACTTAACCAATATTCATAAGTTCCTCCTGCATAATTTTTAAAATTATCTCTTTTTCTGAAACTGAAAGCAGCAGCAGTCCTAGACACTGACTATAACTTTCCTCTGCACAGGTACACCCCATCTGTATATTGAACCCCAGGTCAATCCTCCAGCTCCCTGTCACTTTGAGATAGAATCACAACATTCCAACCTAATCCTTCAGATAATTCCATGATTCTTCAAAGTTGTCTGCAGCCTGGGGACTCAGCCAACGAGACTAGGTACCCTGTGGCTTGCAACTAATTAACAGTCACAGAAGTACCCAACAAATGTGTATGTGCACGATCAGGGTTTAGAGATGAAATCAGTTATTCGCATGTCAACGAAAGAGCAGTATTAACAAACTTTCCTAAAGCAGCTGCTGAGGTGAGATCATGAGAACAAAATCAACAAAAACTAGGAAATAATATGTCACAGGACTATCCTCAACCCAATCCCCTGATGAGAATATACTCAAAGTAACAGCCTGCTTCCTTCACCCCCACCTCTGTCCTTGAAGCCAGACTCCAGCACAGCCCATCACCTCATCCTCTGCAGAGGTGATCGATAAACAGGAAAATGACATTGAGGTCAGAGTTCCAAACCGAGATGTCCAACCCACAGCCCACGGGCCACATGCTGATATTGTGAGGACTTTGTTGCTTATGTGTGGTGTGGGATATCACACAAAGTATGCACAGCCCTTTTGTTTTTGCTAATCAGCTTTCATTAGTGTTTGTGTATTTAATGTGTGGCCCAAGATTCTTACTCTCCAACAAAGGGAAAGGAAAAGGTTGGATACTCCTATAAACAGTCCAAAAAATTGAGTAATCCACCCCTCAATTATGAGGTCTCTGCACAGCATTTATAACTACTTTAATACTACACTTCAAGGAGCATGTGTATACATGTAAAATGTGTGTATATATGTACTATATAGAGAAACCATATACTATGCATATAGTGTTATACTTAACACAAATACATACTATATATATATGTATATGTGTGTACATATATATATATACATATACATATATATATATATCTCAAAGTGTCTGAAGAATGAGAGCTGAAACAGATAATCAAATCAGTTTAAAATTCACCATTTGTTTTCCTTAAAACAATCATTTCTTATTCTTAATTGGGAGCTGATAGGACAGCCTTCTCTAGACGCTCGCCAGTATCTAGAGGCAAGTGCCATTAAGCAAAACTGTGCATCTGCTCTAGCTCTGTAATTAAAATGGGAATACAACAAAAAACAACTCAGACAATATCTATGAGTTTTGATTGAAACAAAAGTGATACTCTGCAGCCAATCCAGCGGGCAGGTGATATCTTTAGTAAATTAGCTTTTAAATGGAAGAGTGATCTACACCTATTCAAGTTCTCAATTTTATGAAGTGGAGCTTTAAAAAAACATTTCAATGTTAAAGACTGTTTCCACTTACTTTATTTCCTAGTTTTCATTTCCAAGTTGGACTCAGGTTAGGGTACCTTCAGATCGCTGTTTCCACCTACAGCGAGTTTCCTATTCATGTGAGTATCAGTTACCCAAACTCTGTCCAGAAATCAAGTCAGAAGCCAGATGGCATTTGCTGCTGTTGCTCCAGTGGCCTACTTTCACTAACTTAAAAGTTTTGAAAATCTCTTTGAAAGTGTTTGCTTTGGACAGTTTCCCATAGAATAAGCTAATTGAAGATTTTTTTCAATATTCAAGTAAAACTAAAAGTTTAAGGTAAATCCTATATGCAAGATGT
Source organism: Perodicticus potto (assembly GCA_963574655.1). Classification (NCBI taxonomy): domain Eukaryota; kingdom Metazoa; phylum Chordata; class Mammalia; order Primates; family Lorisidae; genus Perodicticus; species Perodicticus potto. Next base: position 10,425 of record CAUYRH010131655.1, read on the forward strand.
CATTTTAGTATTTTTTTTTATTTTGTAGTTTTTCAGAATGTTAAAAGTGTGTAAAGTGACCTTAAATATCATCTGATTGAATCCTTTTATTTCATAAATGAAAATAATGTGGGTCCCCAAGAGGGAAGTCATTTGTTTGAAATCACAGTTAGCGTCAGTCCTTAAATTCTCAGCTGAGCGTTACTTCCACTATGTCAGATTTGTTATACAAAGAACAGAAATTCAAACCCAAGGAAAAATTCAAGAATTTGTTAATAGGAATCCTGAAATGTCTGCTTCTTTATGTCTATTCCATTATTATTTATTCCATTACTCATTTGGACATTTACAAAATAGCAAAAGATGGAGATAAAGAAAATGACTCTGCAATCAATTTATTCTAGTAATTTCTAGAAAATCTAGTTATTTTTAAGTTTTTTGATGAAAAGAGGTTAAAAATAAAAAGAAGAAATGCAACTGGAGACTTCAACCAATTTCAGCTTTTTATGCTTCATGTCTCCCCATTTGTAATATATTAAGCCAAAATCCCCATGAAAACTTAATCAATATTCCCTAACTTAAAAAACAAAACATGGGTGTTAATGTTTCTACATGAATTCAAATTAACTACAATAACCTCAAAAACTTACTCTATCATAAAAAGAATATCTAAAAGATATATGTATTTGGATACAATTATTGCCAATATATTCTACTTGTGGTTAATTTATTACATTTACATAAAAATTTAAATATACTTTTAAAAGTTAGTGAGTGAATCACATGATCATGAGAGTTGATTTAGATAAAAAACATGAATGTATAAAGTATTTGAACTATGGACTATATCCATACATCTAAAGCTGGCAACATTAAGTATATGTTCCACAGAAAACCTACAAGCAACTCCACAGCCATTTAAGAAGTAGATATAAAAACATCATCACAGTAAATGTAACTAACATCTGGTCTAGATTATATAAATGAAGCCAAGTCTAATGTATTGTTAAAACAAAGCATATTGTTGGATAAAGTTGATGATATTACCAAAATGGTTAGGATAAGAAAGTTGCCACTAAATGTTAGTTTAAAAGCATATTGTAATTTCTCCTCCCATCCATAAAAGACCAAATGGTGCTATACCATCCTTCCCATTGTAAATAAGTACAATACTAAACAAAATATATGAAAGAATTGTTTTTGGAGGTTGGAAAAGAAGCACACAGGACTGGTAGATGATTTTCCCACGCCTGGGGCAACAATACAGCTCCATGATCTGATCATTCAGCCTCTGTCTTGAGGCACATTCTATACAGAGTCTATAGAGCAATGGAGTCAAAGTAGAGTGCAGCAGATTCACTAAGCTAAGAAGGCAGAGACTCAAGTTCAGGGCTGTCCACACGAATAGAATTTGTGGAGTAGGTTAACAAAGAGTTGAAGCTGTGAAAAGAAGAAACTCCAGAAAGCTATACGTAGGTCCCTTACTATGGCCAAAGATGGAGGTGCACATGCAAAGGGTGAGACTGTAGGAGTCTTGATAGAGAACATCTATTAGGGGCTGTGAGTAGAACAGAGACACTACAAGTTGAACAGTACTGGGACATACACGGCCAGCCAGAGTGAGGAGATCCCACTGAACCAGTCAATGTGGGGGAAGCAAGTTGAACACTCCAAGTGTTTAACTGAGACTCCATAATGGCCAGGCCTTTAACAGGGCTACTCTAACCTTAAAGTAAAGGCAACTCTAGGCCTGCCCTAACATAACATAAAACCAAGTCTGAAATGATTAAAACTTATACTCCAGTAAACTATTTTTCTGCCAGAAGAAAACTACATACTCTGACATCAAATCTGTACTCTCAAAAACACAGCATCAACAATGTGTAGCATATAACAAAAATTATCAGAAACAAGAAGAAAATGTGACCTACGGTGGGGCTGAAAGGGAGTCAATAACTGTCAATCCATACAAAGAAAAGATGTTAGAACTACCCAGACAAGCACTCTGAAATAGCTTTTTAAAAATATATTTAAGAATTTAAAAGGAAAAATTAGATTTAATAAGTAAATGGATTTTAAAAGCTCAATAGAGTTTTTTCCTATAAATACTACAAATAAAAATGTAAGTGATAAAATTTAATGGATGAACTTAACTGAAGATTGGATACTACAGAAGAAAAAAAATCAGTGAACTTAAAGATAGGGCAACAAAAATCATCTGAAGCACAAAGAGAAAAAACGTGAACAAAATTAGCAGGATCTCAGTAACCTACGGGATAATAAAAAGTGGTCTAAGTAAGTGTACTGAGAGTCCAAGAATCATAGTAAAGAGAGAATAGAACAGAGAAAATATGCGAATAGATAGCAGACAAGTTTTCTCCAACCTGATATGAAACCAATTTATAGCTTTTAAGCTGTAACCCAACGATAGCCCAAGAAGAAGGGGAAAGAGGAGAGGGAAAGGGAAGGGAGGGAAAGAGAGGGGAGAGGATGGGTGTAGGGTGGGCAATTAGTGGGATCACACCTATGGTACATTTCACAAGGGTCCATGTTAAATTTACTAAGTGTAGAATATAAATGTCTTAACATAATAACTAAGAAAATGCAGTGAAGGCTATGTTAACCAGT
>CAUYRH010131657.1:0-12003 GCA_963574655.1 Perodicticus potto
TAAATGTCTTAACACAATAACTAAGAAAATGCCATGAAGGCTATGTTAACCAGTTTGATGAAACTATTTCAGATTGTATATGAAACCAGCACATTGTACCCCATGATTGCATTAATGTACACAGCTATGATTTAATAAAAAATAAATAAATAAATAAATAAAAATAATAGTTAAAAACTTGATAAGTTGGGCATTATTGAAATTAAAAACTGTACCATAAAAAAGGAATGAAAGAACATCTTTTGCACCAACTTGAGTAGAACTGGAGGCCATTCTAAATGAAGTATCTCAGAAATGGAAAGAAAAACACCACATGTGTTTACTCCAAAAAACAAATAAATGGACAGAATATTTGAATATACAAAAGCAGATATACAAATAGCCAACAATGAGATGAAAATAACTAAAATGATAGTAAGATAAGAACAGAAATGTAAAAGATAAAAAAAAATTTTAAACTATAATGAGATACCACTACATTAGGATGACTATAACTAAAAAGACTGATAATACCAAGTGCTGCTGAAGATTTGGGCTTATACTCTGTAGGTGCAAATGTAAACTGATTCAACATACTTTGAAAAATGGGCAGTTTCTTATACAGTTAAATATTACCTACCATATGGCCAACCATTCTCATTCTAAGCATTCAATCTACAGAAATAAAAATATATGTTCACACAATAAAAACATAGGTTCCTTATAAGCAGGGAAAGAGCACATAACAAAATATCTGTTAAACACAAATATTTCTCACAATAGCCACAAATGTACAATAAAAGAATCCATATGTCCATCAAATGGAAAATGGATAAACAGCAGGTAGTATACCCAGACAATGTACACAATTCAGTAATATAAAGGAATGAACTACGGATACAGACAATGGCATGATTAACCTCAAATCATCATGCTCACTGACAGAAATAAGATACAAAGAATACATATAGTGTGATTTCATTTATATAAAATTCTAGAAATTTCAGATTAATTTATAGGGAGCCAAGCAAATCAGTGATTGGTTGGAGCCAGTATCAGAAAGAGAAATGAATTGCAAAAGGGCATGAGAAATATTTTGGGACTGATCAACATATTCTGTATCTGGAATACTGTCACATAGTAGTTTCACAAGAGTATGCAGCTGACAAAATGCATCAAAGCGTGACTTTAAATGGATGCTGTTTATTGTTCATAAAATACCCCTCAAAAATTTTTTTAAAAGAAGTCATGTCAGGACTAATGAATTTGAGAAGTTATCCAAATTAAACATGAAAGAAAAAAAGGTACAAAGAATCAAATGGAGAAATGTGAAACATTTGAAGTTTCAGGAAAAGAGGAAAGAATAAAAAAGTAATCATTTGAGAAACAATGACTGAGAATTTTCTAAACTGATGAAAGATGTTCATGATAGTGTTGAGATTAGCAAGCACCAAAGGAATAAGTACAAAAGGAAATCACAGTAGGTGTGTCATAGCCAAAATCTTAGGGAAAAAAGACAACCTTAAAAGCAAAAGCAATTAAATAAAAAAGACAACTGCTAGAAATGCTGACATCATAAAAGATCTAGGCACAAGACAATATAATGAAAACTTTAACATGATAAAAGTAAATATTCCCCAACTGGTATTCTATACTCAGGAAAAAATAGCTTTCAAAGTCAAAGACAAAATTTTTTAAATTTCTCAGACAAATAAAATCTAAGAGAAAGGCTAAGGATATTCACCAGATAGAAGGGAAATGATCTCAGATAGAACATGAAAGTATAAGAAAGAATGAACAGCTCTAAGAAAGATAAATTAATGAATAAAAATAAAAGATTATCAACTGATGAAAGCAAAAATAACTATATTATTTGAGGTTTTAATATAACTATACATAAAATACATAACAAGAAAATAAAAAATAAGGTATCAGGCAACAAAACAATCTCTGTGAGATGGGAAAGAAAAGAGGAAATCCATTGTCCCAGCTTACTATTTGGAGAAAGTTTTCAGGCTACAGTGAGGAAAGAAGAGACACAGAGAAAAATTCTGAGGGTCTGGTAAAGTATTCAGTTGAGTATTAATTAGTATATGCGTGTGAGTAAACTACTATGGCCAGGGAAAGAAACAGCCAAAACAATCAGAGGGAACAGTGTCTATAGATAACCGAGGTCTAGGAAAATTGCATTTTCAACACTCAGAGTAGAAAACTTTATAATTCATGGGGCAGTGGGTAGAGTATAAAAAATGGTCTTTCCTCAGAAATGGGGAAAACACTTGAACAGGCACTTTTCAAAAAAGGAAGTTAAACGTACATCTACCTTATGATGTGGCAGTTCCTTTCCTAAGTGTATATCCCTCCCAAAATAACAAACGAAGAGCATATGTGTATAAAACCTTGTACAAGAATGTTTACAGCAACTTTATTCACAATAGCCAAAAACTAGCAGCAACCCAAATGTTCATTAACAGGTAATGTATAAAAAAAAATGTACAGGCTCAGCACCTGCAGCCTAGCGGCTAGGGCACTGGCAACATACACGGGGGCTGGCGGGTTGAAACCCAGCCCAGGTCTGCCAAGCAATAATGGCAACTACAACAAAAAAATAGCTGGGTGTTGTGGCCGGTGCCTGTAGTTGCAGCTACGCAGGAGGCTGAGGCAAAAGAATTGCTTAAGCCCAAGAGTTTGAGGTTGCTGTGAGCTGTGAGGCCACAGCACTCCACTGAGGGCAATAAAGTGAGACTCTGTCTCTAAATACATAAATAAATAAAAATATATATGATACATAAGATTTATTTATTTTACTGTATGCAATTTATTTTCTTTGGTTATTTGGGCCTTGTGTAGTAAAATAAAATCAAGAAAATAGATATATTAGGTATATACATGACAGTGTAAGTGAAACATAATGCAATATAGCAGTTTCCATTCAAAGCTTACAGTAGAAAAATTTTATAAACAAAATCTCTTAAATTTCCTGCCATTGTGGCTCCTGAGAGCCTCTGTAGTCATGTATTTTCCTTCAGATCTTTGAGTATAAATAATCTCACACAGCTCTTACAAAATTTAGAAAAGATTGCTGAATCACAAAAATAGCCCCAAATATGGCATTTTTTCTTTCTAGAGCATAACTAAAATTAATATTTGATCCTGAAAATAACCTTCAAATCTTTTGAAGCAATAAAAGAAATTCCCCTGTTTTAAAAAGCCCTATGAAGTTCTGTAGAGATTAGAATCCTAATGTTCTTCCAAACTGCATTGTCAAAAAAGTTTGTAGCTAAGCAATGGTGGCAAGGGAAGAGCTGAACCATTAATAATATTACTTCTGAGGCTCCCTTCCTGGGAGGTGTGGGTGAGCCATGTGAGATCAGAGGTCCATGTTGCACCACATGGCAGTTGTGCAGGCCCCCGAGGGACACTCCTGCTGGACAGCAGAGATGGGCATGCTGCTACGTGTCTGGCAGACCTGAGAGGTGTTCATGGAAGGAAATTGTTTAACAGCCTTAGATTTCAGGGGAGAGGGGTCCAGGTAGAGAAAATAAAAGCACAGAACTCTCGGAAAGACATTTTTAAGTGGCTGACTTCATCTGCAAAATCTAATAGGGTGGATTAGTAATTTTTCTTTTTTTAACAAGTAATCCAAAGCATTGAGAAAATGTAAAGAAATGTCATGCTATGCATCTGGTTATTTTAGCTTTATAAACAGGTTTAGTTCCGCTATTATTGGGGATTCATTGCAATGGTCCCTGAATCTTCTGAGACATGTGTCCAATTGTAAACATGGGACCAACTGGGTGCATTTTTGGAGAGAATAGGTGTTTTCTTCTCAGGAAGTTGTATTCAGACGTTGGTCAAGCAAAGCGGCGTTATGGCTGAGGACCAGTCCAAGCCGTAACCTGCCAGGGCATGAGTCTAAGAGAACAAAATACTTTCCCATTTACAGGATGTTCTTCCTGAGAAATTCAGCCTTGCCCTTTAGGAACCACAGGTGAATCCTATGCTGGAGATAACCAGCACAATCAGTGGTCATTACTTTTCCTCTCTGAGCAACACAGCTGCCTGGGCCTAGTGACAGCTGTCCCTGTGCTCTAAGGCTGCTACTGGTACCGTCCTGTGGCGGTGTAGGAGTCATCTGGGACATTCTGTAAGCAATCAAATGTTGGCCTCTCTTCTGCCTTTTCTTTCCAGCACATTTTCATAATGTCATAGAGCTCTGGGCAGTTCTCCACACGGGACATCCAGTGGCCCTGGGCCAGGTGGCCATCATGCTGGCATTAGTTCTCCCTGAGTAGGGAATTTTCCCATAGGTGACGATTTCATATAGGAGAATTCCAAAGGACCACACATCAGACTTAATAGGAAAACAACCAAAGTTGATTGCTTCTGGAGCTGTCCACTTACTAGGAACTTAGAACCTTCCCTTGCTGTGTACTCATTATCCTCAATTATTCTAGCAAGGCCACAATCTGCAATTTTGCACATGAGTGACTCAGAGATCAGGACACTGGCTGCTCACAGGTCTGTCTCTGTGAATGTAGTTCTTCCGTTCAATGCACGCCATCCCCTCTGCAATCCAAAGCAGAGAAGTCGAGGAGCTTTGGAAGCAGCACTTTGCCACCTTTGTCACTCTTCAGGAAATCCAGCAAACAGCCTCTGGCCATGTACCTGGTGATGATGTAAATGGGCTCCTCCCTGGTGACCACAGCATAAAGTCTCACGAGCTTGTTGTGCTGGAGAGTCCTCATGAGGCTGGCTGCTTGGAGGAAGGCCTACACAGACGTGGTGCCTGGTTTCAGAGTTTTTACAGCCACCTTGGTACTGTTGTTATAGTAACCCATCCAGACTTCCCCAAACTGTCCAGCGCAGGGCCTGTTTACAACTGTACGGACTCCCGGGTTATCTGCCAAGCATCTTTATCCCATGGTTCTGTGGCTTGGGACTGATGCACGCCTTCTCCAGCCTTCTGCAGGAGCCACGTGACTGCTTTTGGTAATGCTTAATCACGTCACTGATACAGGGAAAAGTGATTCAAGGAGAGATGCAATGACCCTCACTGTCCAGACTTCTAATTTTGTAGTCACATCACCGTGCACGGGGTCAGAGTCTCTGACAGATGGAGAGAAGCTTCCTTTTAACGTTTCACTTTCTCTGATCCTAAAAGATCCAGGGCTTTTCCCTGAAGCCAAAACCTGCCTCTCTGCATCCTTCCTGGTTATATAAAAACCACGTTCTGGGCCGCGCCCGTAGCTCAGGAGGTAGGGGCCAGCCACATACACCGAGGCTGGCAGTTCGAGCTGGGCCCAGGCCAGCTAAAACAACAAGGACAACCGCAACAACAAAACAGCCGGGCGTTGTGCGGGCTACTTGGGAGGCTGAGACAAGAGAATCGCTTAAGCCCAAGAGTTGGAGATTGCTGTGAGCTGTGACACCACGGCACTCTACCAAGGGCCACAGCTTGAGACTGTCTCAAAATGAAAAAAAAAAAGAAAAAAGGCACTCTTGGGTTTCTGAGGTGTCGACCTGGGCCTGGTTTTGCTGGGATGGAGCCTTCGCCCTTTGTTGAAAGGGACTTAGCTTTCCACAGTTCTCCACGCTCCTCCAGGGCTTACGTCTTTTCTCCTTTCCTGAAAGTCAAGTCTTCTGGCTGGATGCTGCACAACGTCCGTGCTCCTGCAAACCTTTAGTTTGCAACCTCTGTCCCGGTAAAAGCTGCCATTCTGGAACTGGCCTCTGCTGTTTATTGGACGCTAGATCTGTCACATAAATAGTTCGGTCAGTATTACTTACTGGTTGAGTCTTCAAATCTACTCTGTCGTCGTTAAGATTGTCTTTCCTTGTTGATTCTATACATCCCATATTTCCCACTCTCGGTGAAAGTTTGGGACGTGAACTTGACTTCAAGGAGGCGCACGTGGGGACAGCTGCGTGCTCGGGCTGGGGCTGCAGGCCGCCACCGTGTGCAATTTAAATGCTGATTTTACAAGCGTATAGACTGGCAGTGTACATATATATTATTTGCCACTTTCCATGTACAGGCTTTTTCCAGCATGCTGTCTGGTATGGGGACATTCAAATCTTACATTTTCTTAGTCCTATCTAAGGACGCAATATAGCACAGTGGCTAAGCGTTTGGGCCTGAGAGTCAACCATTCTACAGCACGCGTTTGTTAAGCTCATTATGTGCCAGCCTCTGGTGTAGGCAGTAAACAACACAACCAACAGCCTGCCCTTACAGAGATAAGGCTAGTGGAAGATACAGACCATAAAAATATAAACCATTTAATAGTACTATAAAGAAAAATAAGGCAGGACAATTGGACACAGACAGGTGGCGACTTTAGATAGAGAAGTCAATGCAGCTTCTCTGAGATTATATTTGAGTAGAGACCTGAATGATGTGAAGAGGTCAGCATGAGCTGATTCTTTTATGTATGTATGTATATATTTCAGATTAATATGAGAGTACAAATAATTAGGTTACATTGTTTGCATTTGTTAAAAATGGTGATTTTTAAAATGAGGAAAGATTGCCATCTCCATTCTCAATGATAAATAAAAGGCTTAAAAAGAAGAAAAAAGAAAAAAGTCAGCATGAGCATCTGTAGTGGACAACTAAACCCTAGACTTTTAATTTTCTATTCTGGGAACCTTAGACAAGCTACCTAATTCCTAAGTTTTTACTTCACCATCTGTAAAACTGGTATCATAATACTTTCAGATTTTTTTAAGGATTAAATGACATATGTGCAAAGTGCTAACACAGTATCTGAAATACAAGGTCTGACAATTAAGTTCAGGAACTTCCTACCGTGCACGTACATTGCCAGCACTGTACAAACAGCTCGGTAAGGTTTCATAACCTCAGTACATCAGCCTCTCACAGCTCCATCCAGGTCAACCTATGGCGGTATCTTGCTGAGTGGTGTTCATTATTGTTGTTGCATGTTTTTGTGTGCTGTTGCGAGAATACTGGGACTTGAATGAGAGCAATGAACAAACAGTAAGTTTCTTGTTAAACTTAACAAAGATGGAGGTGAAATCACTTGTTAGTCCAAGTTTATGAGGACAATACCATGAAGAAAACAGCAGTGTACAAATGGATTAAATGTTTTTCTGAGGAGACAGAAAGCATCACTGATGAAGAGATGTCAGGGTGACCAGTTACAGGCAGAACTGATGAAAACATTACAAAAATTCATCAAATTGTGCATCAAAACCAGCAGCTGATGGCAAGAAGTATAACAGACCAAGTAAACATTGCATTGATGAACACTTAGGAAAATATTAGCTGAAAATCTTGGCATGAGAAAAGTGTATGCAAAAACGGTCCTTATGGAGCTCACTGATGAACAAAAGTAAAAGAGAGTCAAAGTTTCCCAAGACCTTTTGGAGAGACAAGATCATGTTTGGGGCCATATTAACACTGGTAATGAAATGTGGGTGTATGACATAGTCCTAAAACAAAATATCAAATTGCACAATGGAAGCCAGCCAATTCTCCATAACCAAAAAATTTCTATCAGCCCAAATCAAGAGTCAAAACAATGTTGCCAACCTTTTTTGTTATCAAAGAGATTGTGCATTATAAATCTGCATCCCATAATCTGACGTTGAAAAAGTGGGCCATCTGTTTAGGATAACTCTGATATTTTTCTTTCAAGACTTTTTCATTCTAGGAATAGCTACTCTGCATCTATCTCTTGAAATTCTCATTGCATACCCTAGCTAATCCCCTGTTCTCTAGCTTCCCCATTTTCTTGTCCTTTCCTGTGCTAGAAGTGTATTGGAATAAACTCACTGAAAAACTGGTATTGCATTAAATACACTGAACCCTAAACAGATCATACTGGTACAATCATGTTATGTCACAAACTGGACAAAGAGTAAACCAAGTTTACTATTTAGAAGTGCTGAAAAGACTGTATGAAAAAGTTAGGTGAAAATAACCTGAACTTTTCACTAACAACTCATGGCTCTTGCATCACAACAATGCACCAGCTCACATGGCACTGTCTGTGAGAGAGTTTTTAGTCAGTAAACAAATAACTGTATTAGAACATCTTCCCTACTCACCTGATCTGATCTGGCCCCTAATGACTTTTTTCTTTACCCAAAGATAAAGGAAATATTGAAAAGAAAACATTTTGATGGCATTCAGGACAGCAAGTGTAATACCTATGAGGACAGTTCTGATGGCCATTCCAGAAAAAGAGCTCCAAAATTGCTTTGAAGGGAGGACTAAGTGCTGGCATCAGTGCATTGCTTCCCAATGGGAGTACTTAGAAGGTGACTGTAGTGATATTCAGCAATGAGGTATGTCGCACTTTTTCTAGGGTGAGTTCATAAACTTAATTGTTAGACCTCCTCCCTATTTCTTCCCATTCTTACTTCTTCATCCCTTTCTCCTACATTTCAATTTCCCCATTGCAAACACACTTCCAACCAGCCTTTGTCTAGCTTCCCTAAAAACATCCAGATTTCCTCTAGGAAATCTATGTTGTGATCTGTGGGGCAGAGATTCCTGGTGATCATGTTCCATTAACAAAGCTAAAGGATAGACCCTTGCCTTCCTTAACTCAGCAGGATCAGGAGCCAAACATGTGTCCCAAGCTCAGTTGTGAGACACTCTTTCTGGGGTTCAGACTATTGAGCTAGTGACATATAGACACAGTATGTAATGATTGTTTAAAGCACGAAATAAGATATAAACTGAAAACATCAGCTCTGTAGGTTAGGGACATTTTCCTATTCTTCTATTTGAATAATGTAAGTGTTCCACAAACATTTGGGTTCAGTATATTTAATGTAATACTAGTTCTTCAATGAGTCTGTTTTAATATTCATCTAGAAACGATAAGGATGAGAAAATGGGGAAGCTAGAGAACAAGGATTGGCTAAGGCACATAGCGGGAATTTCGAGAGACAGAACTGGTCTGTCTGATAACTGTGGGAATAACTGATGTTATTCCTAGCATCAAAGAGTCTTGAAAAAAAAATCAGTTATCCTAAACAGATTGCACACTTTTTCAAGGTCAGGTCATAGGATGCAGAATCTCCATTATACCCTTCATGTTATTTCCATATAGCTAATTGTAGCCATGGTTTGATCTAAATCTATGTATACCTTTGTTCATCTTGCTTCCTTCACCTGCAATACTTTCCCTCTCTCCATTGCCCACCTACCATCTGTGGTTCTTAAAAGGCTCTGTGCTTTCTCAAGCCTCTCTGCCTCTGGTGATTCTTCCTGAAATTGCAATTCCCCTCCCAATCTCTGTCCTGTCTTTGTGTCCAAGCCTCAGCTGCTGTTAGGAAACCTTCCCTGCCTGTCTATACAACTAAGTTAAAAGTCTCTCACCAGGGCTTGCATTCCTCAATATTTCTTGAATGATGGTTAAGCTAAAGAACTTTGTGAACATGCAGGTGTTTGGGAACTTCCCCAATATCCACGTCATACCAGCTGTATGTAAAGTACCCTCTGGCGGTAAGAGAGGGTAATGACCCGACCATGTCACCAAGATTTGCTTTCCATACTCTGAGCTTTTAGAGAGTTTATATTAAGATCATATTGGAGAAAAAAAAGTCATGCTGACTTATATGTAGATAGATTTACCTGTTTCTAAAAACAATGATTTTTATTTTATTTTATTTTTTTTTTTGCGGTTTTTGGCCGGGGCTGGGTTTGAACCACCACCTCTGGCATATGGGGCAGGTGCCCTACTCCTTGAGCCACAGGCACCACCCGGAATGACTTTTCTTGAGTGAATGCTTTCTCCTTTTTCACCCACTCCCATTTTCTTCTACCCTCCTCTCTATTTCTTCCCATTCTTACTTCTCCATACCTTTCTCCTACATTTCAACTGGCCCATTGAAAGCACAGTTCCAACTGGCATTTGTCTTGGCTTCTCTAAAAACTTCTAGATTTCCTTTGGGAATTCACAGATATGCATTGTGATCCAAGGAGCAGAAATTCCTGGGGACCACGTTCTACTAAACAAAACCGAAGGAAAGAGACCCTTGTCTTCCTTGGCTCAGCAGGTTCAGGGCCAGGCATGTGACTCAAGCTCAGTTGTGAGATGCTTTTTCTGGAGCTCAGACTATTGAGCCAGTGGCATACAGACAGCAGGAAAATCTGTAAGATTTTCACACAGGGATAACGTGCACTCTTTGCGATCCTGCTTTAGAAAACTGCCGGGGTTCCTCCTGCCCGCTGCTCCAGAGCCCCCTGATTCCTGCCCATTTCCAAGACTGATTCTCCCAGGTATCACCACTCCAAGATTCCCAATAGTCTTCCAATAACTTCCTTCTCCTTATGTTAGCCCAAATCAATATCTGTGGCCCAGTAAGTTTACAAGATTATAAAACAAATAAACATCTTACTAGCATGATGGCATGAAGGGAAGCTCTCCTCCCTCCCATTCCACTATGATGGAATAAACTTGAAGATTAAAGAGAAACATTTAAATCCTAGTTTTAGATTATCAGGTGGCACAAGCAGAGCCATGGGCAGTTATTGTGAGGGTATTTCAGAATGAAAACTAGAAAACGAAACAGAAAATGTCAATGGAAAGATTAGACATTTCTAATGTAGATTAGATCACATAGTCCTGGAATGAAAATTAATCCCAGTAATGGCACACAGATTTGTGGCACTTGAGGGGGAATCCAGCTACAGGTGGGAAGCACTCACTGGACTGCCCGGCTCTTCCTTGTCCTCTTCACAGAACCTCCCTCGTGGTAGAGACAGATGGAGACAAAAAGCAGAGGAGACAGATATACACATCCAGTGCGCAGACCAGGCAAGAAAATGTATAAAATACAAAAGAAATTAGAGGCTGAAACTTTATTCTGAGGTCTGAGGAATGGCTTGTCTAAAAAGGAAGGAAACATGGAGAGGCACTTCTGAGATACCCTGTCCTTTGATGGCTTATGCAGTGAGCTCCTGCCCTCCTCTGGTGTGAGACAGGGGAGAGACTAGACCTAAGGCTAAATGCCTCATCTCCACCTATGGCTCCCTATGGGAACACTCCTGTGACTCTTTGTAGTAAAGAACAGTTTCAAGTCCTGTAAAGGTCCACCTAAAACACAGAGAAAAGAACTTATCAGGAACAGGGAGGCAGGACCCCATTCCATGGCAGATTCACCTCCTCTCGCTGTAGCTCGTGACACGTGAGAATTATTAATGAGCTGGAGAGATTGTAAGGCTGATTCCCTTTGTGATTCTCTGGGCTATCTGTTTTTCAGAAAGACAGAGACACAGTCCATGAAAAGAAAATGTACCCACATTGTCACTAGTTCTCAGCCCAATGCTTTATTAGACTGTTCTTGCTATTGGAGACTGAAGGGTATCAAATATTTTTGGAGACTGAAATGCAGTGCTCAGTTAGGTATCTGATGAATATCATGGAAACAAGATTTAAAAAACGGAATTAAAATCAGTAATGTATTCTTTAGGTCAGGCTCTAACAAAATGATCAGTTTCGACATTTAGCACGACAAAATAGTTGTGTGCTTGGGTTTGTCCTTATTAAAGAGGATAAACATCATTAGATAAGAAAACCATCTGAGAAAGTAACAAAATCATAGACATAAAACAAAATAACATTTTAAAATTATACAATACTATTTTACTTTTAAATATACACATAATTGTATATCATAATTCAAATGCTAAAAAGGTTTTTGAATTTTTGTAAAATTAGTGCAAAAACCAATAAAAAAAATCAAAGACCTTCAAGTTCTCTAGGAAAAATACAAATTAAACAGAGCATAGTAAAGTCATTCTTTTATTTTTTTTATTTTCTTTTTATTAAATACATGTATTTTATTATTCTTCATTACATTATTCCCCTCCCCACCCCCCAGTGGTAAGACAGAATTTACTTACAGAAAAGAATACAGAAAACACTAAAGCTCCTGGTAGAGGGAGAGAATTCAAGTGGGGAGAGAGAAGCTCTCTCCGTTCCTCTCCCGGTCTTTCCCCTGCTCCTCCTTTAGGCCTTTAGCCTCAAGGTATATATAGGT
>CAUYRH010131658.1:0-17169 GCA_963574655.1 Perodicticus potto
GACTTGAAGAGAAACTTCTCCAAAGAAGACAGGCGCACAGCCTACAGACACATGAAAAAATGCTCACCATCCTTAATCATCAGAGAAATGCAAATCAAAACTCCTTTGAGATATCACCTAACTCCAGTAAGATTAGCCCACATGACAAAATCCCAAAACCAGAGATGTTGGCATGGATGTGGAGAAAAGGGAACACTCTTACACTGCTGGTGGGAATGCACACTAATACGTTCCTTTTGGAAGGATGTGGACAGAGATCTAAAAATAGACCTTCCATTTGACCCTATAATTCCTTTACTAGGTATATACCCAGAAGACCAAAAATCACATTATAATAAAGACATCTGTACCAGAATGTTTATTGCAGCCTAATTCATAATTGCTAAGTCGTGGAAGAAGCCCAAGTGCCCATCGACCCACAAATGGATTAATAAATTGTGGTACAGGTATACCATGGAATACTATGCAGCCTTAAAGAAGGATGGAGACTTTACTTCTTTCATGTTTACATGGATGGAGCTGGAACATATTCTTCTTAGCAAAGTATCTCAAGAATGGAAGAAAAAGTATCCAATGTACTCATCCCTACTATGAAGCTAATTTAAAGGTCTCATATGAAGGCTATAACCCATCTATAGCACAAAAATATGGGAAGGGAGGGGAGGGAGGGGAGGTTGGATTGGAGGCAAGGAGGGAAGGGAGGGGAGGTTGGGGTGGAGGCAGGGTAATTGGTGGGGCCACACCTATGGTGCATCTTAGAAGGGTACAGGCGAAACTTACTAAATGCAGAATGCAAATGTCTTCATACAACTAAGAAAATGCCATGAAGGGTATGTTAAACAGTTTGATGAAAACATTTCCGATTGTATATGAAGCCAGCACATTGTACCCCTTGATTGCACTAATGTACACAGCTATGATTTAACAAAAAATAAATAAATAAATAAATAAATAAAAAGAATAGTACCTATGTACTATTATTAGTAAGATTCTAACAAGATTAAATAAAGTAAAATAATCCACATTGTGTGCTCAGTATAATGCATCTTAGGTGTGCTATAAAAGTTCTGAAAAATCATTAATTAAATTATTTTCTAAAGACGTTCAAAGCACAGTAAGTATAATTCCTTTTGTCACTCTGTTTTTGTTTGTTTGTTTGTTTGTTTGTTTGTTTTTTGATGAACATAACAGGTTCAAGTGAGCAGGGAAGGTTGTAAAACAATTCACTAGAATCATGTCCCCACCACCTTTCCTAGATCTTAAGAAATAAGATCACCTGGAAGTGAAGAATACCAGGAGAAAGGTATTCTGAAAAAAACTATGACAGTGCCCTTAAATGGTCAGCTGGACTCGACCTGGATCCTCCAAAGAAGGTCAAGGCTTAACCCGGAGAGACACTTCTGAGGCTCAGTGTTCCTGGGTGTTAATTAGAGGCTTGTACGATTTTCTACCACCACCTATCCCGAAGCCTTTTCCTCTCTTTCCCACAAATCTGCCCAGTCATTTCGGAGTTTGTTGTTGTTGTTATTCCTTGCTCATACTTTTGATTCCATCTTTTATTTCTTTAAACACAGTTAACCAAGCTGTTTTAGTTTGATACTTAATAATTCTAACAGGTAAAGTATGCAGATCCAATTGTGCCTTGTATGACTTTTGGTAGCAGTGTCTTGTTTCCTGGTGAGCTTTATGCTCCAGCGACTGTGAGCCCACGCTTACTGGAACTGGCATTGCGGAAATTCTCCAACGCCTGTACTGAGGGTCTGTTTTACCAACGACCATTGCATCCATTTCTGCCAGGCAGGCAGCACTGTCAAGCCAAGACCCCTTTAAGCTAAATTCCACTTGGATGGTTTTTGTTTGTTTTTCCTGGGTCTCGGGAGTACTATGACCCAAACCCCATGAGTACCTGCTACGTTTAGAGAATCTCAAGAAAGTCTTCCCACTCCCCAGTGCCAGGGTTAAAAAGGTAAATGTCTCTGCTAAGATCTTGCAAGTTCATCCTCCCCTAGGTCGCTGTTTTAAGAGTCCTGAATTTGGGTGGTAGCTTTAATCTTACTCCTGACTTTGTAAAAAGCCCTGTGTTTATTTCCTGCCTCTGAATGTAGCCTTTATGTATTTTCCAGGTTCTAGGTCATTGGAAATCAGTAGCTTCCCTCAACAGAGGCCACCAGCTTCCACACTGATTCACCACTCTGGCTGCCAGCTTCTTCTCTATTTCAGACTTCCAAGGTTCCTCTTACTTTTCTGACAGCTCAGCCATGCAATGAAAGTGATATATATTTTTTAAATTTTAATCAGCATTTTTAGTGTTTTTATTTTAGTTATGGGGGCTTTTAGAAAATCCATCATACTACCAGAAATAACCTGAATTTTAATTTAATGTTAAAGTTTTTTAGTATTTTCTTTACCCCATTATTTGAATGGTGTGTGTGTGCCTCTCTCTGGCACCTACTTTAATACCTGTGCGTTCCCACTATTTTGTGGAGCATCCACTGACTCCAAACAATTCACCTCTGCCTGTGCTCTCTCCTCGTGCTCCATTAAGCCATGGTTCTTCATTTTTCCAACTAGGTATGCCCATAGGAGAAAGGTTACTGTGTAATTATTATTTTTATTCTTTGACTTCAAGCAAGATTTCTAGAAAATCTACTTCTCAAGAGGTATGATACAATTACACAAAGAAAGAAGGGAATTAATTGCATTCTTGCTAAGGTGAGTCATATTAAATAGATGATGTGGAGTCATATAACATTTTATACATTATCTGTCACAAAAAATACACTACACAGAAAACTCTCTAATCATGTTGCCAGCTAGCTCAGGAAATATTACCATTTTCCCCTGTAAAATTCTTTCATTATTTTAAAATTAATCGCAAAGGACTCTGAAAAGATCCATGAATAGCCCTTCCATCACATGCTAAATACACTCCATCCTGTTCTTTCTCTGAAGCCCAAGCAATGGGGTTCTATGTCCATCCTCTGGGACAAACAGCCTGCTCTAATCCCACCTCATAGGTGGGATGTCAAGAGCAGATCCCTTCATCTCCTGCAGCCTCTGGTCCTCATCTGCCCAATGGGAATTTAACAACCCCTCTACTACAGGACTGCCTTATGGTTTAAATAAGAACGTTTTCAAAACCCTCAGTATACTTTCTGACACCTAGGTCATTCTCAATAAGTGGCAGCTGTAACTATGAATTCTATGACTATTGAGTTTTCTAAAGCTACTCACCCAATATTATCATAAATGGAGTAGTGTACATATCAAACGATCTACAACTCAGGCTGTCTCACTAGAGCGTCGGGACGCCAAAAGACTTGCTTAAGGAATAGGGATCAATGGGTGCTAAGCTGACCACCCTCTTTCACTTTGCCCTCTGTGGAGCCAACCCTCTCTCCAACGGCCTCAGTCATGAGAAGGCCTGACAATGGTCGCCTTGTCCCAGAACGACGTGTGGCAGCAAACTGCTCGACTCGGCATCCTTAGCACCAGCACATACAGTTCAGCATTACTTTCCAGCTTACTCACCAACCATTCAGGCTGTCAGTCACTCCAGGAGAGGTCCTAGTTCCCTCCATCCCACAGTTGTTCCTCTGCTGGGAACACTCATTCTTCAGATGGCAGCTTGCAAGCCACTTCCCCCAGTCTCAGTGAGCTCTTCCTCATCACCACCTGCATGGGACTGCAGGTATCCAGCTAAATGTCTGGTTCCCCCATAATGTAAGATGCACTAGGATAGAAACCGTGCTTTCCTCGTTCAATATTAAAGCTACAGCCTAGCATGATGCTGATATGACATGGGCATTAAATAAATATTGGTTGGCTAAATGAATGGGCAAAATATGCAGAGGGAACTATAGCAAAAGACTTCTTTGTCCCAGAGACATCATTTACAGGCAATTAAAACGTCAAAGGTATTTGATTACTCAGAAAAAGCTAAATCTCTAACTGACATAATCTAATTAAAGTTGTGGTGACATATACTTTGAACTCTTATCTTCTCAGTGAAAACCAACTATAGGATTTTTTAAATTCTAGATGCAAATTCTGGTGGCCTTAGTGATGTCCCCTGCTCCCCCACTCTCTGCCCAACACACACACACACACATTCTCCTTCTAACATGTGACTCAGTGGCTGGTGCACATGCACTAAATAAATACTGTCTGAATTACTCGATGCACCCCTGTATTTCCCCATCGGTCCTAACCCTGGGGGAACAGCCATTTTAGCCAAGAACCAGCACTGGATTCTGAGCAATCCACCTCTAGTCTCTACTTCGTGATATACAGAGGGTGCCAAAAAAAGTTTACACATTTTAAGAAAGGAAAAGGCTACATTAAAATTGTAATACTCAAATATTTACCAATAACATGTGTTACTTTATAGGTCGTATCTTGTATCTCTTGTAATTGCCAAAGTCAAACAGGACTTAGGAATTACAATTTTAATACACATTTTTCCTTTCTTAAAATGTGTGTAAGTTTTTGGCACCCTCTGTGTTTTAAATAACCCTATGGTCCATTCTTACTCTTTACTTAGTCCACGAAACCCAGTATTGGTATTTCCCCCAACATTTCTTACTGGTCCTCAGACTGCCCCGTAAACCTGATGATAAGGGCTGAGCCCAGAGCACGGCAACGCAGAGGCCTGCAGCCTAGCTAGCACACTTCTCAGGAGAGCTGGGAAGCAGTCACGGTGCTGCCTGCTAAGCAACCCGCTGGCACGTCTCTGGCCCTGGAGTGTGCTTCCTCGCCTACACTCATGCCACCCCAGGGATGTGGCCCTGCTGCAAAGCGCTTTCACTCAGCCTGGCTTCCTTCTTAAACACTGCTCTTTCCAGACATTTCTGGGGAGGGCAGTTCCTCAGCATATATGCCCAGAGTTATATCTGACCTGGACCAATCTGTGTTTTCATTAAAACACATTGCAAATTCACATTTCACATTACAAACCCCACACATCCCCACAGGAGGGTCTGCACCTGGGGGCGTTACCACTCTGTAAATGTGGCCAGGTGGCCAAGGGCAGCTTCACTAAGGACAATTCATCCACTTCATCAGCAGGAAAATGCTGTGGTGCTTGCTGCCAGATACCTGTTCGTGTCTCTATGTGGGCCAGTGATTTTATTTTTTGTTTTAGCCACACATGTTGTCTTGGGGATGTGAAGTTAATGAGGAAGCCAGATGTGATGCCTTAGTTAACATTTTCATATGTATTTGTTCCTAATATCTGGAAAGGTAACATAGGAGCAGGCTATGTACGCTTCAGCAGATGAAAAGGTGATGAGACCAGGGAAGAGTGAGAAAACCTGACAGAGTTTAACTTGCTTTATTCTTACTTATTACCTGAACTTTTATTTTTAAACCACAAAGCCTTGAAATTCATGAATAATACAGGAAATCTGTAAAATGCCACTTTTCTGGAATAAGCAGGACATTAAAATGCAAATTGCGGTTCCACACACAGCTGTACTCAATGTGACAAATTAAGCTCTTCTTATTCCTAGTCTTGACATTTGCCTTCAAGATGTTTGTTCAATGAAGAGAGGAAGGGCCAGGGAGAAGGTGACAGGATGAGTGGCAACCCCAGGAGGCCAGTCCCCCAGAAGAGGTCCCCTGGGCATGGAAGGTCTGCATGGGAACCTTCTCCAGCAGAATAGCTGCAGAAAACCATCCTGTGCATCACTGCATTTTCTCAGGAAGACTTTTATGAAAACAGCATTTTTATTTTTTTTGAGACACAGTCTCTCTCTGTTGCCCAGACTAGAGTGCCATGACGTTAGCCTAGCTCACAGCCACCTCAAACTCCGGGGGCTCAGCGAACTTCCTGCCTCCACCTCCCGAGTAGCTGGGACCAGAGGCACCCACCACAACGCCCAGGTAATTTTTCTATTTTTAGAAGAGACAGGGTCTCACTCTTGCTCAGGGTGGTCTCAAACTCCTAAGTTCAAGGACTCCTCCTGCCTCAGCCTCTCAGGTGCTAGGATTACAAGCATGAGCCACCACCCCTGGCTAAAAATGGCATTATTTAATGTGAAAGATACTTTTTTAGAAGGAGCAGGACAGAGATGAAACTGAGCAAACTAGAAAGCTTCTGAGTCCCTGATAGACCCATGCTTCTGTATATCAGTCATTCAGCTAAATTTGCAAAGCCATCCTCTAACCCTCCCTTATTTACTCAACATATTTAATCAAGAGCAGTGGCTGCCCTGTACCAGGCATATGTGGGACACATCAGTAAACAATAAGACAAAGCTCACTGCCCTCACTGGACTTACATGCTGGCTGCTGGCATTGGGGAATGTTATCAGCGACAGTGCTAACTAAGTGTTTTACATATTTAACTCACAGAAGTCGGAAGAGGGAGGTAGTATTATTCCAGAAGATTTTTTTTTTAGAGACAGAGTGTCTCTTTGTTGCCCTCAGTAGAGTGCTGTAGCGTCATAGCTCACAGCAACCTCCAGCTCCTGGGCTTAGGAGATTCTCTTGCCTCAGCCTCCTGAGAAGCTGGGACTGCAGGCACCCACCACAATGCCCGGCTATTTTTTTGTTGTTGCAGTTTGGCCAGGGCCGGTTTTGAACCCGCCACCCTCAGTATATGGGGCCAGTGCCCTACTCACTGAGCCACAGGTGCCACCCGAGAGAGGTAGTATTATTATTCACACTTTACTGATGGGAAAACTGAAGCACAGACAGATTAAGTTATTTAGCTAGTGAACTCATAAGTGAAGGAACTGGGATGTGAACCCAGGTACTCTGGTCCCAGAATCAGCGTGCTAACCCACTCTATCAGACTGCCTCTCTCTGATGGGCTCTTCCACTGGCTCTCTTGCTATCTATGTACAACAATAAGAGAATACCCTCCCAAGGTCAGGGTCTCCTCTCAAGTTATCTCACAACCCCTGTAGGATCTGGTTCACAGTACTAAATAAATATTGAATAAATGATTTGCCTTTTATTACTAAATTACCTTTACTCTGAGCTGAAGCTGCAACAGCAAGTATTAGCACCACCTAGTGGAGACAGGCCTGGCGCCGGGAAGAATACCATGGTGGAGTGGTTGACAACACCGCAGAAGCCTGCTGGGGTTACAGCAATGACCTGGACGATGCAGGTCAACCTCTGTGTGTAGGCGCTTTGCTCTCACTCTGCAGACCTTGGATAGTTAATTTAAAAACCCCTCAAGCTTATCAAAAGCTAGTCACCTAGTCAACAATGTAAATTAATATTCCAATCCCAAAACAGATCAAGCTTTGGTATGTTTAAGGACTCAACAAAGCAGAATATTTTTTGTGTGTGTGGCTATATAAAAATGCCATATTCTTACATAAGTTATTTCTTTCATTTTTTTTTATTGTTTGGGATTCATTGAGGGTACAAATAATTAGGTTACACTGATTGCAGTTATTAAGTAAAGTCCCTCTTGTAATTGTGTCCTGCTCCCCAGAAGTGTGCCATACATCATGAACCCTTACCCTTCTCCTTTATCCCCTCTCCTATCCCTCATTCCCCTACACCCTACCAGGTATTAGATCATCTACTGCCTTCATATTAGAATTGAGTACACTGGATTCTTGCTTCTCCATTCTTGTGATGCTTTACTAAGAAGAATGTGTTCCTGGCTCAGGACCTGTAGCTCAAGTGGCTAAGGCACCAGCCACATACACTAGAGCTGGCGGGTTTGAATCCAGCCCGGGCCTGCCAAACAACAATGACAACTACAACCAAAAAATAGCCGGGCGTTGGTTGTGGCAGGCGCCTGTAGTCCCAGCTACTTGGGAGGCTGAGGCAAGAGAATCACTTAAAACCAGAAGTTGGAGGTTGCTGTGAGCTGTGATGCCACAGCACTCTACCCAGGGTGACAGCTTGAAGCTCTGTCTCAAAAAAAAAAAGAAGAAGAAGAATGCGTTCCAACTCCATTCAGGTTAATACAAAAGATGTAAAGTCTCCATCTTTTTTAATGGCTCTAGAAAATCCATGATTAAGGTCACAATAAAACAGAGAAGATCTCATACTCTTGCAGGAAAGACCTACATGTATATGTCTTCCAATAACTGCACTAAATTTGTTAACACAAATATAGTCAATCATTTGGAGATCAAGAGTTAGATGGGATCCAGGTCTAAAGCTTCTCTTAGTACATTTATGAAATATCA
Organism: Perodicticus potto; assembly: GCA_963574655.1. Taxonomy (NCBI): domain Eukaryota; kingdom Metazoa; phylum Chordata; class Mammalia; order Primates; family Lorisidae; genus Perodicticus; species Perodicticus potto. Next base: position 8,160 of record CAUYRH010131658.1, read on the forward strand.
GCTAATCAACACATTATATGCTATAAGGTTAAATAAAGAGGTCAGGCAAGGTGGCTCATGCCTATAATCCTAGCACTCTGGGAGGCCCAGGCAGGTGGATCACTTGAGCTCATGAAGACCAGCTTCAGCAAGAGCGAGACACTGTCTCTAAAAAACAGCCAGGCATTGTGGTGGGTGCCTACAGTCCCAGCTACTCAGGAAGCTAAGGCAAGAGGATAACTTAAGCCCAACAAAATGAGACTCTGTCTCAAAAAAAAAAAAAAAGAAAAAAAAAGAAAAAAGAAATAAAAAGGATTAAATAGGCTCTACACTTTAGAGTAAAACAAAACAAAAAATTCATTGTATATTTTTAAGACCTCTTAGCAAAAATAATAGGAAAACTAAAGGAGTATTTCAGTTTAATCATTTTCAGTTGTGTTTCCTCCTGACATTAAAACAAAGAGAAAGAGAAAGGGTAGATATATGAAAAATGCAGGGAAACACAGAAATAGGCTGAAGTCAGGAAGAGTAAGCATTTGTAGGCCCCACTTCGTAATCCTGCAAACTCCTACTCATCCTTCAAGACCTTGCTCAAGCATCACCTCCACTGTAAAAAGTCTTTCCTATATGTACCCCACCCCCAGCTACTTACTCCCATTATTGAGATCCCATAGCACTTGATACATTATGGCACAATATAATATTATAGTTGTGCACTAATTTGTTCTTCCCCCAGAGACTGTGAGGCTTTTCTTAAGTTTCTCAGCACATCCGCCAGCTAAACAACTGCTGAAACCAGAAGTAAATAATGATCATTTGAAACAAAAACCACTTGCTTCTCCTTTTTATGCTTTGTTATATAACAAGAAGCTCTTAAAAGGAGCATACATATCCAGCAATTTCAAGGCCTTTGCTTTGACTCTTTTGAGATTTTTTTTTTCCTTTGTGGTCTGCAAGACTACTCTTCTCAAGCCACAAAATCAACAAGCATTGAAATGTAAAGTAAAAAAAATAATAATAGCAATAACTAAGGGCTTGGTTTTAAATGCTATTTTCTTCTCTTTTTGCCCACAATAAAACAATGCCAGGAGGGACGCCCCACACAAATCAGTGCATCTGCCTAAACTGAAAGGAATGTGGCAATGTTCACTGGGAAGACCAAATGTCCTTTCTAAATCCAAGTGCCCAGACATGGTCTGTTTCTTTAAATGCTATGGGCAAACATACTTCTGCGGGTTACCAGAAAATTAAGAATTATCATAGTCCCATGAAAATGATAAACAAAACAGAAGGATCAGCCTTCTAGGATTGCATTAAAATGAGTTACAATTAAACAAAAATAAATCACTAGGCAAAGCAGCGTACTTGCTAAATGCATTATGATGGTATAATGTTGGGGCAAACATTTGTTTTTCAGGATATCACAGAGCCAGAATTCAAATCCATACTCTGCAAAGTATAAGCTGGGTGACTTTAAATGCATTAACTAATCTCTTTATGCCTCAGTTTTCTTACATGTAAAATGGGAATAATAATAGTACCATCCTGGGTTTGTTCAGAGCACTTAGCGGGGCATCTGGCACATAGGAAGCATCAACAAAGATTAACATTTATTATTCTTTCCCTTTTCTGATGTATTCATTACTTTAAGAAAATGCACATGATAGACATTGTGTTGGAGACTCTACAACACATGATCACAGTTCATGGTTGGAAAAATGAAAAAGTTAAACCCAAGGAACCTTTCCCGTGCTAACATCCTTTTATGCTAGCCATGTGGTATTCAAATTGTACTTCCAGGGTTCTACAGACATTTGATTCAGATTTCGTTGTTAAAATACATTAATCATTTTTTAGACTGCAATAAAAAGCATCACTCACACCCACTAGTGTTCTCCATCAAATTTCAATACAAGGGAGACCCCCAAATGACTTAATTTGTGCTGCCTGGTTAACTGCTTTTCCCTGGAGCCCTCAAAATAAAACTTCTCAGTAGATATCTGAACTTCTTAAAAATGTGATACCAATTAAGAAGATTGCAGGTCTTTTGCTTTTCTGTTTTGTTAAAAAAAAAAAAAAAAAAAAAAAACAGATCTGTACATTTCTACTCATGTAAAATTGTACAAGCAAACTCAATACTATGACAAATGTGTGTTCCACTCTATTAAATAACGAGATACATTCATACGATATTTTCTGCCAAATGGTGACAAATTAAACTGGCTGAGGAATCTATTAATTGACTCTTTAAACTGAACATTTAACAATTAATAACAGCGTGCATTTCTTACTTGCTGTGATTTTAATTTGAAAGTAGCATTTCCTACTCCTTTGAGCTACTGCATCAGTTAAATTAGAGAGCAAGCTATTAAAAAAACACTGGATCAGTTAAACTGAAGAGAAAACTATTTCAAAAATACTGCCATTTGCAACTCATCTGTGTGAATCCAGATTTTCTTGATATCATGCAAAGGGAAGGAAGACAAAAGGAGAGTGAAAAAGAGACACAGGGTCAGAGAAAGAGAAGGAGAAAATTAAATTGGATGCTTAGACTGAGGTGACTGCAACTGTCATCCATAAACACAAATTGCATTAGCAATTTAGTAAATCAGCCTCACTGCTCTTTTTAGATGACTATAGAATCAAATGTCACAAATTTGAACCAATAAATTTACACCAATAATATACTCCCCTTAAGATCTTCTATATATTTTAATCCTGCCTACATATTTCATTTAAAGGGGGAAAAGGGTTCAGAAAACTATGTTCTAAGCTCTTTTTATGAGTAACTACTATGGGGCAATAACTGTTATGGTTCCTTGGTGTGACACAAAGAAAATTATCACCAACTACCTGTCCCCAAGAAGGCTAAAGCTGAGAGAAGACAGACAAATGTATGTGTAGAAGGCGGCAACATGTGGGAAGTGTGATCAGTGTGCGTGTGTGCACACACATAATGTATCCTATATATAATGCCTAGAGGAGTAAGGAGGAGGTAGATTGGGGGAATGATTAATTTCACCTGGGAAGTTAAAGAAAAGTTAATATATACAACAGTATTTAAGTCGTATATTGAATACTGAATAGCATTCAATGAGACAATTAAGTGGAAAATGTCAAGGAAAGACTCAGAGGTAGAAGACTCAGAAAATACTCAAGAAAGATGAGTGGTCCAGGTGTATGGGTACGTTTTAGATCGTGTGTATTGGAGTGGGAAGAGGAATAGACTGTAACAGTAAGGCTAGACTAAATTAAAATATGTCATAGCCCCCAAACTTGTACTTAAAATCAACATATACATTTGTACTTATCCCATTCCTCCTATGTCTAATATGCCCGAAGAGAAAAAAATTTTTAAACTGTGTTGATATTCCCTCCCAGTGTTTTCTTTCACTCAAGGTACCATTATAATTTCTTGTAAGTTGAAAAACGACAACCCTGTCATTGCTTCATCTTTCTAAACAATTTCTCACAAACATGAGAATTATTCCGTTATTAGACAGGGGTTTTAGTTCCTCAAATATGAAATACATGGTCATAGCTGTTCCCTGTAGTTCTTTGATATTTAACTGGGAAATCTCCAAATCTGTTTTCAATATAGTATAAAATGATAATCGTGAAATTAAAGAATTTTGAAAAGAGAAGAAAATCATAAAAAACAAAACCTCTTGTAGCTCAATCGCCTTCTTTTTAGAGGCATCTACCAACTAGAAAGATTAGGTGACACTGTTGCCAGGATGAAATGGGCTATGACATCATTTTCTTTAAAAACATTAAATTTTTTTTTAGTGGTCACACAAGTTCATCATACAAGCTTTCGGTAAAAGGACCATAATCATGATTCCATGGTTCAAATCTCCAAATTTCTGGCTTCCAATCCAACATCCTCCACGTGCAGGGCATAGTAGGGAATTAAAACTATGACAATACCAACCCCCTGGTTCCAAATAATTCAGTGTCTAATTGAGCAGGTAAAGAAGGAAGTCTGTAAATAGAATTGAGATTGATTGTTTACAGTTTTTGCTGCAGTCATACCTGAGGGTATGAATCATAATTCTTAATTTATAACACATTATCAATGTACCTTTCTCATAAGGTTTTTCAATGACTAAGTTTTTAAAAATGTATATATACAAGTCAGATTTTGTAAACTGCAAAGAGATTACAGATTGTCCCTGACTTACAATGATTTGACTTAGGATTTTTTTATTTTACCATGGTGCAAAAACTATATGCATTTGGTACACTCCTTAACGTATAATGGGGTTGCAGCCAGATAAGCCCATTGTATGTGGAAAATATCCTCAAGTCAAAAATGCACTTTCATGTGCTTTTGACTCACAATATTTTCAACTTACAATAAGTTTATCAAAACAAAATGGGGAAAGGACAGTATTTCAACAACTGATGCTGAGAAAGCTGCATATCCACAAGCAAAATAACAAAGTTAGATCCCAATATTACACCACATGTGAAAATTAATTCAAAGTGTATTAAAGAACTAAACGTAAGTCCCAACACTACAAAACTCACAGAAGGAAATATAGGGGGAAACCTTCATAACATTGGATTGGCCAGTGACTTCTTGGATATGATACCAAAAGCACAGGCAACAAAAATAAAAAATAGACAAATGTGACTAAATAAAACTTAAAAACTTCTGTGCAGCAAAAAAAGAAAAAAAAAACCAACACAGTGAAAACATGACCTATTAAATAGAAAAAAATATTCACAAATCATTTATCTGATAAGAAGCTAATATTCAGAATATATAAAGAACTCCTATAACTCAACAACAACAAAAAGCCAAATAACCCAATTTTCTTGCAAAGAAAATGGGCAAATGACTTAAATAGACATTCCTCAAAACAAGATATACAAATGCCCAATAAGCATAAGAAAAGTGGTTCAACATCACACATTAGAGAAATGCAAATCACTTCACACCCATGAGGATGGCCCCTACCAAATAAAATCAGAAAAGCAAGTGTTGGAGTGGATACAGAGAAATTGGGACCATTTACATTGCTGATGGGAATGCAAAATGGTACAGTAGATACAAAAAACAATATGATGGAAGCTGATGATCCATCAGTCCCACTTCCAGGTATATAACTGAAGAATTAAAAGCAGGATCTTGAAGAGATATTTGCATGCTCCTGTTCATCTAAGCATTATTCAGAAGAGCCCAAAGGTGAAAGCAATCCAAATGTCTATCAACAGATAAATGAGTAAAGAAAATGTGCTATATACATACAATGGAGTATCATTCAGCCCTAAAGAATAACGAGATCCTGTCACATGCTATAGATGGATGAACCTTGAAGACATTATGCTAAGTAAAGCAATCCAGTCACAAAAAAAGACAATATGTGATCTCATGAAGTATCTAAAACAGTCATAGAAGGGTGGTTGCCAGAGGTTGAGGTAGGAGGGGAGAAATGGATTGTACTTCAATTAAGTATAGAATTTCAACTTCAAAAGATGAAAAAGTTCTGGAGATCTGTTGTACATCAATGTCAATACAGATGTGCCAAAAATATATATACACATTTTAAGAAAGGAAAAAAACTCTATTAAAAATTGTAATATTCAAGTCACATTTGACTTCTGCAATTAGAAAAGGTGCTCCAATGTGACTTGTGTTCCTATTTTGTTAGCTGTATAGATTAACACAGTTTTTTCCTTTCTTAAAATCTGTATACATTTTCGGCACCCTCTGTATACTTAACACTAGTGAACAATGCACTTAAAAATGATTAATGATAAATTTTATGTGTTTGCCACAATGAAAAATGAACTTAAAAAATATTCAAGGTACTGATTAATTTTCATTCTAACATAGATGAGAAGACAAAAAGCCATGCAATTCATTTTATTAAGCTGAAATAACTGATACCAGACAAAAATAGCTCCAGACAAAAACAAACTGTCAAAACTAACTATAGACTAGTCCTAGATCTTTAATTTCAACAGGTGTTACATAGGGCCTGTTAACAACCAAGCACTATGCTAAAACACAAAAAATAAGTCTCTGCTCTCATGGAATTTAGCCATTGCAATCTTTTTTTTTTCTTTTCTCTGTAGCACATCAGAAGATTTGTCCCCATTCACACATTAAAATAAAAACACTAACAAAAGCTGATTAGCAAAAAAAGGTCAGTGCATACTTTTCATGATATCTGATAGCACAGATCAGCAAAAAACGTCCTTACAAAACCAACACGTGGCCCACAGGCCACCACAGTCATATAGTCATACACCTCTAGTCGTTAAATAAGTAACTGCAATTATTATGGGGTAGAGGTCACTCCTAGGAATTCAAAAGCAGTTTGATGTTAGGAAGTTAACTAATTTTATAGTAATTAGACACCAATATACATGTTCACTATACATAGTGAAAGTTAATAATATTAAATACTGATTTTTAAGAAAGCTCTTTAAAATATAAAAGATCAGCTTGGAATGCCAGACCAAAGTACACTGTACCTCAGTCCCTGTACACCAATTCCTTGATGTACATAATTAGGGGTTTTTTAAAAATCTGTAACAGCATTGGAAACCAAGACTGGGCCCAAAATCATAAGGAATCCCTTAACAACCAACAGTGGAGTGGATCAGATTGAAAGAGGAGCACAGTTTAAAATGCTCAGAGAAAAATGACTGCTGGGAAACATGTGAGACCTTCTAGGGCACTGCAAGCTTAGAGCTGAAACATACGGAGGGCACCCCAGAACAACGGACAGTGGGATTGGGGTGGGGGTGGTTATCAATGCAGGAGCAGACAGGTAACCTGCCACCCTCTATCACTCCATTCCCAAAACATTAGCTAGTAAAACACCCAGCCTGGAAATGCATCCTACCGTATCTCACAGTCCTCAAGATTTCTTTTTTTTTTTTTTTGAGACAAAGCCTCAAGCTGTCACCCTGGATAGAGTCCTGTGGCATCACAGCTCACAGCAACCTTCAATTCCTGGGCTCAAGCGAGTCTTTTGCCTCCACCTCCCAAGTAGCTGGGACTACAGGTGCCCGCCACAATGCCTGGCCATTTTTTGGTTGCAGCCGTCATTGGTGTTTGGCAGGCCCGGGCTGGATTCGAACCCACTAGCTCAGGTGTACATGGCTGGCGCCTTAGCCTGTTGAGCCACAGGCGCCAAGCCCCTCGAGATTTCTTGTAATAGAAAGACCCTCTTCGGGTAGATTGCTTGAGCTCACAAGTTCGAGACCAGCTTGAGCTAGAGCAAGACCCCTTCTTTAAAAACTAGCCGGGCATCATGGCAGGTACCTGTTGTCTCAACTACTTGGAAGGCTGAGGCAAGGGTCACCTGAGCCCAAGAGTTTGAGGTTGCTGCAAGCTATGATGCCACGCACTCTACCACCAACAAGGAAATGAAACTTTGTCTCAAAAAAAACGACCCTCTTAATATACAATATGAACGCACAACCTAGTATCACAAAACAAGTAGCACCCAATACAAAGAACACCAGAGAAAAAAGAATTATTAGAGCAGAGACAGACTTTAAAATGGGCATGATTTTTTAAAGTATAATTAATATCTTCAGATGAATCGAATAGAATATCGGATCCATGAAAGAGCAAAAGCTTATAGAAAAAATTCTATTGAAATCCAATGGTATTTGTTTATGTAGAATGAGTCAAATGATTCTAAAATTTACCTAGAAGATTCAGATGACATCATCTAAGAAATTCTGTGAAAAAAAAATGATCCTATCAGATATTAAAGAAATTGAAACAGCAAGGTATTGGTATAAGAACTGATAATTAAATGGAGAGAATAACAGCTCAGAAATAGACCTTAGTATATATTAAACTTAATCACATAATATATGTGTAATGATGAAAATTACTCAAGAATGAAATGTAAAAAACAAAACCATCAGATATCTAAAACAAATCACAACAAATATTTAACTTGCCAAAGGATGAATAAGGATATCTTAAGCACAAAACACAATCTAAGAAATAATACAAGAACCATTTAACTGTATTAAAAATATCATACAAAAAAATTAAAATAGCATATGCATTAAAAAGCAAATGGAAAACCAGAAAAATGTATCTGCAACATGTAAAAAAAAAAAAAAAAAAAGTGTCCTTCAAACATAAAGTGCTCTTAGAAGTTAATGTTTAGGAACCCTCCATCTTCAACAGAGGCAGACAGTGAAGACAGCCAACCACAGACCACCTACACTCATGAGCCAAAAGAAAGTTTGAAGTTATTATTTAGGAAACAGCAAAAAAATTCCTAATATGGTTTTTTTTTTTAGCATCACTGAATAAGTGCTTCTGACCTGACGCTGTTCTACCTTTGCATATTACTGATTATACTAATCAGATTTATGTTTTCCAGAAATGTCATCAAGCCATATGCAATAAAGATGGTTCCAGTCCATGAACCCCTGTATCACTCTCCCTCCGGAGAAACCCTAACTGCCCCCTTCTATCATCGCCTGATTCAGCAGGAAGCAGCTAGATCTAGTCTTCGCCCCTTTTCACCCTGCTGTTAGGGTTTCTACTCGGAGAGGGAGAATTGATGCAGGACATTTGGCGCCCTAGCCAGCTCAGTGGAACTGGCGGACCTGCCCCCTCCTTCTTGGCGGTGTCATTGCTGCGGCAGCCAGCTGAAGAACCAGCGGGTTGGATGACAGGCAAGGAGGGGGACCTCCAACCCCCACCAGAGGCTCCAATAGCCAAAAAGGCTGACAGCTGCTGAGGAAACACCTGTGCCTTGGTGTCTCCTTCACTTTACACTTAGCACTAAATGTGGAACCCCCATTTCCTATGCCTAGGTCAATTTCATGTGAATTTCCTAGGCCTCAATTCCATGAATGGACTTCATTCATTGATACATTCATTCACTTTGCCCCGGAAGGGACTGTGTTCGTTCACTGATGCATTCATTCACCTTGCCCCCCGTGGAAGGGACTGTGCTCATTCGTTTCCTGGCCAAGGAACCCATACACCTATATATACCCCGAGACTAAAAGCCTAAAGGGGGAGACGGGGAAA
>CAUYRH010131661.1:0-43046 GCA_963574655.1 Perodicticus potto
AAAAACTGTGGAGCTCAGTGTGACTGAAGGAGAAACCGGTGCCCTTGCTAACGCGCCACGGTTATGCATCAATCTGTGGCTGGCAGGCCCAAGCTCTGTGGGGGTGAGAGGCCTGCTCTGTGCTGATCTGCTGGCCTCAAAGAGACAAAGGTAATGAAGGGCCACTCCCCTCATGAGGCTGGAGACAGCTGATGAGCGCCAGATCAGAGAACCACGCAGCCACCTTGCTTCCCAAGCTCTGGCTGCACTCAGCTGCAACTCCCCTGCCACAAATCTGGGAACGGTGGCAGGACCCGAGGCAAGGTCTGCTCTTTCACTGTGACATGAGCCCTAGAACAGCTTGAACTCTGGCAAGATGCAGCTCCTGCCTCCAAAGTGACCCGAAACACACACCCCAACCAGAAGGGCAGAGGCCTGCTGCAGCCCCGCTCCTCAGAGTCCAGATCCTCTGCCTGGGCTGAGGCAGCCTCCTCTACAGGGACCTCCTGCTGGAGTGCAGGATGCCACGTAGCTCCCAGTTTGGGGCCCCAAAAAGGGAAGCAGCATAGGATGTTTCCGATGGCCTGCGGGTCAGAGTGTTCACAAACACAAGGGACAGCCGGTGTGGATGCAGGAACAGAAATGGACAGCAGCCCGGAGTGGGCAGAAGCAGAGAGCATAGTCTCCAGAGGACTCAGCACAGCGCCCAGGCTCACCGTCATGGAGGGCTCCGTGGACCTCCTGTCCAGTGACTTGGCTCTGCGGTGTGGAGACAGGGGGGAAGCCGAGGCATCTGAGAGAGGAGCTGTGGGGGCTTCGCTGGTGAAGTCCTGTGGCAGAGAGCAGCTGCCATCAGCACAGCCCTGCACACTCACGCAGGTGGGGGCAGCGAGCCGGGGTCATCCACCCCTCCAAGGGCTGCAGGGGGCCTTGCTCCCAGCAAGGGGTAGACATCTGCCTAGGCCCTCACTGCAGGCGTCTGGCAGGGCCGGGGCAGGACCTGTGTCTCAGGACACCCTAGTCATCAGAGCAGCTTTTCTTCTAGATGCCTGGCCAATGTCTCTTTCCTGGCCCCACCCCATCCTCCAAGCTTCTAGGGTCAGCAGAAGGAAGAACCCTGGCTTTGTGGCAGCGAGCAGGCCTTGGGTTGCACAGTGGGCTTGGGCACCTCAGGAGTCAGAGAGAAGCCAAAAGGAAGATGTGCTCAGACAAGGCAGGCTACAGAAGAGGTGGGCAGGCAGGTGCCCAGGAGGGGCAGGGTTTCAGAAGCTGAATCTACCTCATGAGCTGAATGGAGAGGTGAGAGGCACAGTTGCGCTTGACAGAAAGAGGAAGAAAGGTAAGATATTCAGCCTTGCTCTAGGGCTGCCTCAGAGGGGAAGACAGCGCTTCTGGTTACAACTGGGGATCTAACATGCATTAGAACGTCCTTTAGCTGAGTCAGATGAGGTTCTGACATGACGGTACAGAAGGCAGGCCCACCCCAATAGGGTCACTAGGTGCTGAGGTCAGAGAGCGTGGCAGGATCACACCTCAGGGCTGCGTGCAGGGGGCTCAGAGGCACATGGGGTCGTGTGCTGACCGGATCTGACCCCCCGCCCCTGGAGCTCACCCGCTTCCTAGGGAACACCCTCTTCTCGCTGCGGCCTTGGCGAGTGTCACTGGTGGGCGAGGGCCCTGCCGACGTGTTGGTCTCCATGTGCTCTGCCTTCTCAATGTCCAAGGCCTCAAATTTTTCAATTACCTGGGACCTCCTGAAAGAGAAAATACGAGGCTGCTAACCTGGGGATGGAGAAACCCCGCATTCCCAAATCAAGGAGGGGCTTCTACAATCGACACCCTCACGCCTCACCCACCATGCCGGTTCCCCACGCCGGCCTCCCTCGGCCTTGCCCGGGATGCAGAGCAGCACCCACGGACGCGGCTTCTGGGCACACGCCACTCCACAGCCCTCACACCCACCAGGCCTGTGCTTGCCCTCTGCCCTCCGTCCCTCCCTGGAGGCCCTGCAAGCTCCGTCATGTTGACCACTGGACATTCACACAGCTCGGCACCTGGCAACTTCTCCTGAGCCACAGGCATGATCAAAAGGCCACTACCACCTCAGAGGGGTCAGCCTCCATCCTCATCTCACTGCTCAATTATCACAATGCAGCCCCCACCCAGGGTGCCCCAAATTCAGCAAGAAAAAAGCCCTTGAATTAACATTGTTTCTGCCGACAGTAAAAGACCAAATTAAAACAAAAACAAAGCAAGTTGATTTCATGTGAGAGGGCTGGCGGCCTCGTCAGGCCCCGACTGCCGGAGACGGAGCTGAGATGGGTGAAGCGGGTGGAGGAGGTGCGACGCCCGCGGCAGCACAGCAGGAGAGGCGAAGAGGCAAGACCTGAAAGAAAACAAGGCTGGGGAATGAACAAACAGAAAAGCACTGCTTTCAAAATCAAGTAATGGTAAACCAAAATTATCCAAAGGATTAAAACAGCAAAACCCAAGGTGAACAATGCAGAGGGGGAAAGATCCTGATTGTCCCAGAGCAGCAAGGAGTCACCCCGTGGTGTCAGAACAGGAGGTCGGGCGGGGGCCTCGCTGCTGGGACGTCCCCACGCCAGAAGACCAGCCCTGCCCTCACAGCTGAGGCCTGTTTTCACATGGACACTGAGTTCTCCTCGCAGGGACAGTTCCGCCTGGGCTCTGGACAAGTGGCCAAAAGCTGAGGGGAAGTGGGTAAAGGTCCCCAGTCCCCAAAGACTAGAAGGAAGGGCAGACATGAGCTCAAATCCTGAGACATTACCCCTCCTCTAAAAGGCAAGTTTCTTGTCAGGGAGGTCAGCATAAGAACTGCTCTGCTAATGTCTTTTCATCATGGAGATAAGTGCCAAGGGCAGCACCCGAAAGCCCCCAGGCACTCTGCTACCTCCACGCCAGGTGAGTCTCAGGAGAGTCTATGCCAGGCCAGCCTGCCGGAACTAGCAGTAGAGGCGAGTGGCTGCAGAGTGCAGGGGAGGGTGGAAGCTAAGGCAGCTGCCGGGGACCTTCAGAGACGTGCAGCCAGGTATCTACCACATCCAACCACTGAGGTGTGTCCTGGGCAAGATTCTAGGGCCTGGGGCTATGGTGCCACCACTTCCAGCACGAGGGCTTCTCCACTTAACTCTGGGGCCTAGAAATCCCCAGGAAAGCAATTAGGGACTGTGCTGGGCCTGAAGCCCATGTGAATGGCATGCGGGGAGACTCAGGGACCTAGGCAGAAAAGGAAGGCGCTCACTGAGGATGCTCCATAGGGCCCTGGGGAGGCCCTGCAGACCACAGGCTTGGGCAGCATCCACCTTGACTCACCAGGCATGGTGGGAGTCACTAACTTGGTACCCTGGAAATGGCACAAAAAGTAGATGCCTACACCCTGTAGCTCCCTGGCCTCCCAGGGTACTCAGGCTTGCACTGAGCATGGGGCCAGGGTTGTAGGGGGCTGAACTTGCTCTCAGCCACCAATGGTCCAAGCAGGCCACAGCCCCCACACTCGGCAGGCAGAGCGACCTGCCACCTAAGAAATACCTCAAAGCTCTGGAAGTCTGAAAACCAGACCCACTGAAGCCAGAGCTGATGGGGCTCTGACAGGATGGCCATCAGGCCACAGCCTGTAAAGAAACCAGCCCCTTTGGTCCCCTCAGCCTGGCCCGTGGCAGATATATAGGGCCACAGTTCCAGGCAACTGTGTAATTTCTGCTTCTCTGTGAAGATTCTGCTCTATCAACCAGGGGCAGGGATCCCACCCAGCCTAGGGGGCTGCTCAGGATCCAGTGAGTAGGCCTCAGAAAGCGAGAGCAGCTGGCCAGTGCCATCAGAATCAGAGAGAAGGGTGCTGTAGCAAGAGTGTGCAGAGCCAGCGGGCAGGGTGCCAGCACTGGCTGGAACCCACCCCTACCCAGCAGACAGCATGCAGAGTGCAAAGCCCCAGAGGCTGCGTCCATCCCAGGCCAGCAAATGACATTGAGCTCGAGATGAATCTCTCCAAGAAGCCAAGCCAAGCAGGTGTGTTGGATGTTAATTCTGTGGCCTGGTTCTGAACCAGGACCTGGCCGACCCTGCTCCGGAGCCACCATGACACACAGGCTGCCCACTGGCCAGTATGAAGCCTCTCCTGTCTGCCCATTGGCCTCCTCCACTGCTACCAAGACGCTCTACTTACATATGATATAATGCTTAAAAGGATCCTCTTGGTCCCAGTCCTGGTCACATCGTAGGAGCAGGGACATCCCAGGTAAGGGCCTGTTGGATCTACTCACCCTGAGAAGTCTCCCTACTTCTGAGCCTGTTCCCTACCTATAAACACATGTCATCGATGTGAAGGCAGCCAAGGGCCTGACAGAGCCTCCAAGCACCCCCTAGGCGTCAGGCAAACACTCAGCTGTCCTTCCCTTTCCCTAGGAAGTAAAGGTGCTTTCCTCTTTTCAAAACCAACATCTCCAGGTGACTTTTCCTCATCCTAGAGGCTGACCCACAGGTCCTTTCTACGTGGGACATCTGAAGAATGGGTGAGTTGTTGACCAATGGTGAGTGTCCAGAGAAAAGTGGACAAGAGGGAAAAACGCCCCTCCCTCCATCGAGGAAGTGAGCCCAGGGCCTTGGCCATACTGACAGCACCTCTGACTCTGAGCTTTAGGCTGTGTCTGGGACAGTAAAGACAGTTTGTAAATTTCCAGAACTTAGGTCTGAAGCTCTTTTCTGGAAGTTCTTTGTGAACCAAATGAAAACTACTAGTTTTCTTCCCAGAATGCCCATATGCACTGTTGACTATTTTACTACAAAGTGGGGACCCTGGGGCCCAGGCACAGCCTCAGTTCACAGCCACTCAGGGCTTGGAGGAGCCAAGCTCCTTCTCTAGTTTTCCCAGAAATTCGAGAGAATGAGGGCAGCGCAGGCCCCCCTCATAGCACAGAGCTCTGTACCTACACCCTTTGGCCACGGCCTTGGACCTGCTGTCCAAACCTTATCTCTCTCCAGGGAGCAGGAGCCCCTGCCAGCCTCCCTCCTCAACAAGCCTTGAGGGCAGAAGTGAGGCTCTCAGGTGCCTAGCCACTCACTGGCTGCCTGTCAGGAAAGCAGGTTCTCCAGGGAGCCTGTGGTGCCCTCATCTTCCTAGGCACAGCTGTCTGCGCCTGCACCTTTGCCCCCTCCCCTGGGGCTGCCAGGACAAGAAGCCCCTCTCACCATTTGTAGCTCAAGGACCTTCCTGGCTCCAGGGCTGCTTCAGAGAATAGAAATGGGCCAAGAGGAAAAGACCCTGGGCCCACAAGGCCCAGGCAACTGAGAACCCACAGGGGCAATTAGAGGCCAGGCTTCTGGGTGCCTGGAAATCCTGCATTCTGGCTATAAGAAACCATCTCATGCTTGGAACAGAATATGGCTCCCCAAGAGAGGCTTAGGGGGTGTGTGTCAGGACATGTGTGCAGCCTGCTACACCCTTTCTATCCTCCTTACCTCCGCTCGTTGCCAAACAGGCGGGCCACCTCTTCCCTGCCAGGGCTCCGGGCCCGAGTCCTACGTTCCAGCCGCCTTCTCTCCACCTGGAAGGCTTCTCGGTGGCTGATCCTGATGGCCTTGGGGACATCGGCCAGGGTGGCGTACTGCCTGCTGGCTTTAAAGGCAAAGGCGCTCCCCAGTCTGTCTGTCCCCTGCCCCCCAGGGCTGCCAGAGTCCACATGGGTTGGGGGCTGGCCAGCTGCATCCAGGGAGCCAAGGGAGACACTGCAGACCATCCGGCTTGGGGGCCGAGGACCTGGGGAAGCAAGAGGATGACCAAGCTCCTGGAAGGGTGACTTGGGGCAACTGTACCTGTTGTCAGGGGTGCTGGGGCTGGGCGGGGAGAGCGGTGGGGGCAGCTGCTGTTCTTCAGCCTTCATGTCCTGCTTGGTCTTCTCCAGGGAGAAGTAGCCGCTCTCCACTCGGACTTTGCGGCCACCGTCCATGCGGTCACTGCTCACAGCGCCCTCCTCTGGAAGGGAGGCGGGAGGAAATATGCTCAGCCTGCCACCAGCTCTGCTCCGAGGATTTTCTTAAAAAGTCCACATAGGGTCCAAGCAGTGGCCATTTCTACTCCTGTCTCCAGGGTCTGGCACAGCTTGTCCAAGGGTAGAGTGAGGAGGGAAGAAGGAAATATTCCACCCATACTCCCCTTACCTGGACGCCTCTCAACTAGACCAGCAGGGGGCCCTGCACTTCTAGTCGGGGGGCCTGCATGGGACAGCTTAGGGGGGACCCCAGCTTAGGATATCCCACAAACAAGGAAGAAACCAGCAGCCAACCAGTCCCTCAGCGTCTTGCACTGGGGGAGGGACAGAGCAGGGGCCTTCTGCAGCCGTGAGATGAAGTGAGTGAACTACAGCCACTGAAGCGAGACTGAGAAGCTTCTGTCCAGAGTGAGTGCAAATACATCTGGCCTGTGCAAGTGGCACCAGCCCCAAGTGTCCACTTACTTGTCTTTAACAACATGGACAAAATATAAGCAAGAAAAGCTGGCCTGTATCTTGCAACGCCCTCTAGGGCCTGGGATGAGGTCCTGCTCTGCTCAGATAAGTCCAGAGTGCTGAGGGAGAGGGCACAGTAATGCCATCGGGGAGGGAGGGACAAAACTGCCTTAGTCTCTGCTTCTCTCGGGACACAATGGGTGTCCCGGCTAACAGCTGCAGGCATGAGCACAGTGATGGAGGAGCAGGTATCCTCACACAGAGGCCCTGTGCAGGTGGCTATGAATTCACCTGATGCCCACCTGGAGCTTACAGGCCTGCCTCCCTCTTTTATAGATGGTGTCTAAGAGCCAGAAGCAGCAAGACCAAGACCAGAACCCATGCCAGGCTGGGTGTTGCCCATGGCATCAATGGAAGAGGCATGGAGGCATAGGGCTTGCACAGGACTGCAGGTCCAGATCAAGTCCCCAGTGCCAGTCCACTGGGCACCCAGGCCAGCCTGGCCCTGCTCACCTTCTTTGCTCTCCAGCCCAGGTTCCCGCAGGGAGCTGGCAGCAGGAGGCTGGCCCTGGCCAGGACTCTGAGCTGGACTTAGGCTGCTCCCATCTGGCTGGTCCTTGCCTCGCATTTCCTCCTGCCACAGCGTGGACTTGGTAGTGGGGACCTTCTCAGCACTGGGGATGCTGCTGCTGCTGGTGACGGCCACCTTGGCAGGCCCAGGCTCCTGGAAGAGAGGGCGGTATCAGCCAGGCATGCAGCCTGCAGCCAGGCAGTTCACAGGCCCTGCTGTCTGGCTGTGAGGACATCCAGAAGGGGAGGCTCCTGCAGGTGGCTCTGTGGTGTTTTCATCTCTACAGCCCCAGAGTGCCCAGTTCCCCACTTAGACGCACAGGTTGTCCTGAACCACAAAACCAGAAGGCTTCTCAGCACAGCGGCAGGCACCACCAGTAAGAGCACAGTGGCTGGGCAGAGGAGGTTATCATTCCTAGACTTCAAGGCAGTGGAGACACAAACAAGAGGAACAGGGCTGGGGTGCGGAGAGAACACACCGAGACAGGCCCAGTGCCACCTGCAGGTCCTCAGGGTGAACGCAAAGAGCAAGTCCACAGCAGCCCAGCCCTGCCCCGCCCCGCCCCACCCCACCTGCGGCCTCACCCACCCTCTGCTTTCTGGTTCTGAGAAGGTCCACAGAAGACCTAGACGCCATCAGAAGGACAGTCATCAGAAGCAAGCAAATGCTACTGTCAGAATGTTTGTGTCCCCCATATTCATATGTTAAGATCCTAACCTTAGGGAGGTGACTAAGTCATAAAGGTGGAGCCCCAGAGAGTGGCCGTGCTCCTTCCAGCACGTGAGAGCCAGGACAGAGGCCCTACTGGCTCCTCGATCTTGGACTTTTCCAGCCTCCAATGCTGTGAAAAATAAATTTCCATTGTTTATGAGCCACCCAGTCTATGGTGTTTTTGTGACAGCCTGCATGGACTAGAGAAATGGAGTGTCCCACCTGCACACACACACACTCATGTGCACACAGTCCACACATGCTATCACACGCCAGACCGAGCCAGCAGGTCCCACCTGCACACACACACACTCGTGTGCACAGTCCCGCACACACTCTCACACATCAGACTGAGCTAGCAGGTCCCACCTGCACACACACAAACACACTCGTGTGCTCAGTCCTGCACTTACTCTCACACATCAGACCGAGCCAGCAGGATCCACCTACACTCCCTTGCAGGAGGCAGAAGCGGTGCTGCCAGCAGGAATGCCTTTGGGGCAGCACTCAGGCAGACTCTGGGCACGCAGAGAACCTTGACTCTGTGGACCCAGCACATAAACCGGACTCCCAGGGCTGGGGTCCCCGGCTACCCTGCAGAGCCAGCTCACACCCTGGGTCTAGCCACTCTGCCAAGGAGGCTGCCAGCAGGTCAGCTTCAGACCCTTTCAAAGAGCAAGGCCTGTCTCTAGGGCGTCATATACAAATACGTATTTCCCGCTCCCCTCCTGTGGCCAAGGCCCACATTCAGAAATTTACCTTAGCCCTCCGCCAGCTTGAGAACCTTGGTGAGAATTATAGATGACACAGGCTATTTACGCATGTGTCTCTATGTGCACAATGGCAAATACAGTGTCATCCCAAGGCTATCAACAGCCTACCTGGGCACTCACCACCCAGTCTCCCCAAGCCACCTCCCAGGGGAGGCCACAGGTGCTCAAACCTGCATCACCAGAAAGGGGCAGTGTAGGGTGTGAGCACTCCCATCACACACTGCCAGGGCCTGGGGGGAGTAGTGCCTTGGATGGGGCACCAGGTCCAAAGCTATTGTCAGCTTTGCAAGGATTCCCAGCCAGGATGGCAACTGCCACAGAACCAGGATGTCCCCAGACTACTCAGAGCTGCCAACAGACAGATGCCAGGCCGGATGCTCCCTCGGAAGAAGTCAGTCTCTCAGAAACAAGCAGTGAAGGTATCTTCTGACAGTTTCCTGAGGGCTCCAATGCCCTAAGGAGACCTGGTCCCAGGGCCACCTGTTCCTCCAGCCACAGCCCTCCCTGCTGTGCTCATCCAAAATAACCTGCTAGCTACGCTGCATGCAGAGCCATCCTTAGTCCCCAACCCTATCCCCAGCAGCAAAGCAGATGTCACCAGAGCCCCACTGCTGAGCAGGACCCTCTCTGGAGGGGTTCTGGAGGGGGCTTTCCCCCTACTTCCTTGGCATGCACACAGAGCTGGGGACCCAACAGGAAGGGAGGGTTGAGACTTTGAGCAGAGGTGGCAGCTGATACCCCCCACAAAGATTCCTAAGGAAAGAGAAGAGTGTACTGGTCTGACTCACACTGAGCAGAGAGGTAGAGAAACAGCAGACCTAGAAGGCTGGGAGAGGGAGGAGCTGGCTTCTCTGAGCTCTGTCAGACGAGTGGGGCCCAGGCAGGCCCTGCAGCCCTGGCCTGGGAGACACGGGCTACGGGCCTGGCCTGTACCCATCCTTCCTGTCCTGCACCCTTCCCGCCCTGCTCATACCTACAGGGTCAACATTTCCTTCTGCTCCAGGCTTTCTTCAAGCATAATGGGAGAGGCAGGGAAAGAAGAGCTCCCTGGAGCCCATGTCACAGGCCTCTCTCAGTCTGGGCTTGGCAGGGAGCCCTGTCCTCACTGAAAAACTATATATTCCCCAATCCATGGCCTAAGCTTCTGGAAACAGGAGCGTCAGCTCTCCTCCCCAAGCTCCTTGAGGCAGAGGCTGGATTTAACAGGGCACAGCAGACAGCCCATGCTTCCAGTACTTTGCTAGTTCCACCTGAAATTCTCCCAACCTACGCTGAGCCGTGGAAAAAGAGGTCAGGTATAGCAGGGTCTTGGATTCTTGCCTTGACTGGGGCCCAGAAGATATTATACTTACCCCAGCCTCACCCTGGGCCATGAGAATACCTTTGGGATCAGGCTGTGAGGGGAGGCCTACCCTGCCCAGAGGCCCTGTCCCAACCCTAGTCCTCACCTGTCCTCTGCAGAGGCCCCACGCTGCCCCCACAAGACAGAGAAATGGCCCCCAATGAAAGAACACAGCTTCTGGAACCAGCAAGCTCAAATGAGATACTCTTAGAAGACAGAGCTGGGAAGGACAGACCCCACCAGGTTGGCTTCTCTGGGGCTTGGGAGGGGGCTGAGGTGTAAGCCCAGGGCTCTAAGAGAACCTCAGGGAAGTAGGCGACCCCCAACCTGGACTCGTGTGGCTCCTTCTACCAACCACAAAGCTAAGGCTTGCCCATGGCCAGCAGTAGCTGGGGAACAGGGTGGCCATGGGGTAGGAGTGGTGCTCAGCAACCATCCCCTGCCTGGGCCACAGCTCCCGCCCAAGAGACTCCTGTTTCTAAGGCATCTCTACAGAATCGAGCATGGCCCTAGACACTGCTCATCTGCCTTTGATTTTCTCTCCCAAACCAGGTGTCTTCGGGGGATTTGCATGTTAACTGCTATTCCCCAAGAGGAAGCTCCATTCTCAGTCTCCAGGAAGTGCTTCGAATGCGTTTCTGCCACCTTGCCAGGGACATCTCCCTTCTAGCAAACGCTGGGCGGACCACGCCAGGATGGTGGATAGATGACCCATGGCTGAGGGTGGGCACCGGCTGTACTCCAGGGCTGGGAGGCCTCTGCTGCAACCCAGGGCAGGGACATCCACACAGTCCAAGGAGGTATAGACAGCAGGACGCCTGGGAGTCAGAGATCCCTGAGAACCCCTCACTCAGCTGGGACACCCTGCACTCCCCCGTCCACTCCCGTGCAGCCCACTGTCCTTTCCTGAGGTGTGTGCAGCAGGTGCCTCCTCCCAGGGGACACCCACCACTCAGCACCTGCTGTGGGTTCTGTCCTGTGGCTCAGAGAGGACACAGCAGACTGTAGCCCATGAAGCATGACAAGGAAGAGTGAGTGGACTGGTAACTGCTGCAGCCCCCACCTGGCCCCCGACACCCCCTCACCTCCCTAGAGATCTCTCTTCTTCCCGGGCCCCAGGTCTACCCAGGGGACACCGACCTGCGGTGTGGGAGGCTCCACTTTCCGTTTCTTCTTCTGGTTCTGCTTGTTGGTCCTGGGATAGACCATGAGCATCTCCAGCCACCTGGGAGGAGAGGAGAGGACAGAGCACCAGGTCAGACCTGGCTCTTGGGGGCTGCGCTATGCAGCCCAGGCTGGGGCAGTCCAGGCCCCACGTAGAGCAGGCCTCTCCCCAGACACAGCAAGTCCCTGAAGAGCAGGCCAGCCAACGGCCCTGCAGTGACCACAGTAGGCTCAGGGCACAATGCAGGCTGCAGGCCTGACCACAGTATTCCGTTACTGACTCTGTCTCCAGGGCTAAACTAAGGCCACCCCCTGGAGTGGATGTGGCAAGTACAGATGGGCTGTAACTAGGAGCCACATGGGGCTGCAGAGGCAGATGCTGCCCCCAAGGCATGAAAGGGGGCTACGGGTGCTAAACCGCTGACCTCCCAAAACCACCCCCTGCAGGGGGAGGGTGCCTTAGCCCCTGGCCTTGGGGAAGGCCAGGCAGAGACGCCCAAGGACCCCCACCAGGGCTGCAGCAGGGGAGGGTGGAAAGAATAGGCAGGAGGCTCGGCCTCTGGACCTGACCTGCCACCACCCACGAGCTCAGGTAGATTCCAGCCCCTCCGGGCATCAGTCTCCTCAGTTCTGAAATCAGGGGTAGGGCTACGTCATGGCACAGCAGCTGCTGCTTCCCCCACACAGACCCTACAACAGATGGAAGGGCTGAAGAGTGGCTGCCTCATAAGGGCCTCGTGCTGGTCCTGTCAGGGCTGGAGGAAGGCAGACTGGGGATCAGGGGGGCAGTGGGGCCCTGCCCCTGAAGCCCCAGCTCTAGCTCTGGGGCTGGTGGGAAAAGATCAGCCGCAGTGTCCTCTCCAGGAGGACCCGCAAGAGATGCTGGTCCAGATCTGCGTGGACTACCAGGGCCTATGCCAGGCCTGCTGCCAGCTGGCCCACGGCTGAGCGAGAGCAGAATGCCACACCCTGCCTGGAGGCCATGCTGAGTCTGGGGCAGGGACAGAGGGCAGACCAGTCACAGTCACTGGCCTGCGGGACGGACTCAAGAAGGGTATGCTGCTGACAGCCGGTGACCGGGGAACCTGGGCTTGCTAAGGGGCTACCCTCAGCCCGGCTCAGACTGGTCAGTGATGCTGGATGTTCCGTGAAGACAAACACCTATGCCATCAGAGAGCCACGCCACAGGTGCGCGGGCCACTTCTCCATGGGTACATCTGCTGAGCCAGCAGAGGGCAGGCTTTCCACCGCTGGTCACCTTCTCAAGGCCGTCTGGCAGCAAAAGACACTGGGGGAGGGCCTTGGTAATGCAACTTGAGTGCTCACAGTGCTTGTGGGGTTAACAAAGACTTTCTATCAGGAAGAGCCGCGCCTGCAGAAGGCCACTCTTAAGTCACCTCATTCCCCCAGGACCCAGGTGCTGTCAGCTGTCAACTACTAATAGGCCTCACAGGCTGGGCATGGTGGCTCGCACCTGTAATCCTAGCACGCTGGGAGGATCCCTTGAGCTCAGGAGTTCCAGCTTGAGCAAGTTCAAGACCCGCATCTCTACTAAAAACAGAAAAACTAGCCACGTATTGTGGCAGGTGCCTATAGGCCCAGCTATTCAGGAGGCTGAAGCAGGAGGATCGCTTAAGGCCAGGAGTTTGAGGCTGCTGTGAGTTAGGATGATGACACAGCACTCTAGCCTGGGCCACAGAATGAGACTGTCTAAAAATCAAATAAGCAAAAAAAAAACCAAAAAGCAAAAAAACAAAACAAAAAACAGGCCTCCCAGGATGGAGCCTCAAGGAAAACAGAAAGCAGAGCTGCTACTGCGGTTGCTGGCAAAATGGAGGTACTGAGCTCTCCTGGGTTGGCCTCAGAAAGCCAAAGACCCAGGAGGAGAAGGGACGGTGGTGACGGGCCTGCCTTGTCCTATGAGGCTCGGTCCCTTTAGGCATCTCAGTCTCCATTCAGACTAGAGTCGGAGGGAGCACATGATAGGACGTGTCCTCTGCACTTGGTTCTCTCACAGAAGCCTGGTAAATGTCTAACACCATCCAGATGTGCTACAAGTGTTAACAAAATAAACCCCATGAAGAGAGGAGGGGATGGATGTGGCTGGTGGGTGCCAGGGAATCCTGGTTGAGTGAGAACGGCAGAAGGCAGAGCTGAAAGGCAGTGCAGGGTCAGGGTGGCCCAGCCTCCCCTGCTCAAAGCACAGAGAATCAACCCCACCTCCTCTAAGAGCTGTGTGAAGTGTGGCCCCAGCAGCCCGCAGGCCCCGCCTGGCATGTGGGGATCAGACAGAGATACCAACTTCCTCCATCTGCCTGGGAGAGACACACCTGCCTGGGTCTGTCCCTGACTGCCCTGCTCCCACCTCCTGGTGGGAGGTCTGTAACTCCTTGGGGGCTGGCTCTGCTGGGCTCAGAGCACTCAGACCCCTGTCAGGGCCCCGGAGCCCAGGGATGAAGTTACCGGGCATATGACTGTGATGGGTGACAGACCATGAGGTGTGGAGGGTAAGGGTCTGCAAGGGTGGGAGACAGAGGAAGGGGAAGAGAAGGCAGGGGCAGAAGCCCCCCCGCTGCCTTAAGGAGGCTAAGTGTCCCAGAATGGGGGGTGGTAAGGAAGCTGCTGCCTGGGCACAGGAGGGCTGAGCCAGCTGCCACCGTGAGAAACTGCCTGCTGGACTGGGATAGGCAAGGCCCAGAACCAGCAGGACTGGGAGGGGAGGAGCCCTGGGGGCTGGTTCTGGCTCTGGACACACTACAAACCAGCACACGAGCCCTGGAACCTACAGAGTGCCCTGCCCCACACATGCAGAGGAGATGAGGGGACTGAGGTCCCAGGACTGCCTGCTGGGAGAAACACCCTCCTGTCACAACAGGACACAGCACGTCTGTTTCTGGCCTGGGCTCAGAGTGCACCACTCTGGACACTCCCCATCCCATCCTCAGGACCTCCAATCCCCTTTCCAACCCACCTGTCACCCTAACCCTTTTGGGCCCCAACTCCCACAGGGAGGCCCAGGCTACATGTGAGGCAGAAGTGCAGAGGTACCCCAGACGGGCTCCCGCCACTAGGAGCAGAAGGAAAGTTCTGGAGAAGCCCTGATATTCTTAAATGGTAGGATTCGAGATTAAGATCAGAAACAGACACAAAGTGCTCCTCCAGCATGTCCCCAGGAGGACTCTGAAGAGTGGCACCCCAACAGAGGGGCCCCCGCGCTAGTCCCCCAGATATAATTCCTGCTTTCTTCTTAGCCATGAAAAGATTAGAGGGCTTCTCTAAGGCCCAGCTCCTGCTCCCTGGACAGGCCTGATACACCTGCTCACCTTTCCAGACCCTGTGACTTTCCACTACAGCCCCGATCATAGACCCTGTGTAGCAAACGCCCCCCATGCTGGGCTGGGCATACCCAGAAGGCAAATGCCACCATGAGCTCAGCAGACGGAGCTGGGACTATGGGCTGCATCACGACCCTCCTCCTACTCTGAGAGGAGTGGGGAGAAGAAAGGTCCATTCTTTCCAGTTGGACAAAAGAGCCAATTAGTGCAGCAGCAGCAAAGGAGCCAGGTGTGAAGTACAGGGGACTGAGACACACGACCCTCAGGGCCATCACTGAGGAAGACGTATGCACTGAGGCCATCTTGAGCTTCCACAGAGAAGAGCCCAGCAAGTCTCTGGGGACAGCATGCAATGGTAGTGGGGGTGGACTGGGAGCTAGAACTCTGTCAACCTGTAGGTGACGGGGCTTAGATGGGAGGGGAGCAACATTGGAAGTGCTTTGGGGACTCATCTCCCTGCGGGTAGAGTCACAGGGGAGCTGGGGATACAGTGAGAATGGGGGTGCAGAGGCCAGTGAACAGGCCTAAGAACGGTATAGCGGCCCTGGGACCACGAGGGAGGCCTCAGAGTCTACAGCACATGATTGCCGGCCTCAGCGAGCCTGGTGTCTAGAGCAGTGACTGGGTACACAGGGATGCTGAGCATGGAGACAGGTAGCCCAGAAGAAGAGACATGTGGGGAAGGGAGCAATGACATTGACCCCACCACCAGCACACAACCCAAGAGGTCTGGACCCGAGGGTGGACAAGGACGCTCACCCGCTGACGATCTCCTTGGTTTCTGCCCTGATGAAATGCTCCTTCTCGGGTGTCAGAATGCATAAGGAGAACTTCTGGCCTGTGCGGCCCTCCCCATCCACCACATCTGTGCACTGGTTCATGTTGATGGTGCCCTGAGGGAGGGTCGTGGGCTGCAAGAAGACAATGACAGAATCAGTCCCCTACAGGCCAGCCAGCGAGGGCACAGGTGTCCCGCAGCCCCAGGGCAGCCCAGCCCTCCTCGCCCCTGGCCCCCCTCCTTCAGACCCTTAAGATCCTACACACCCAGCCAGGGAGGGGCAAGGCCAGGCCAGGCTCTCCCCAGAGGACACCCAACTGGACGTCCCTTCCTACTAGGACAATCTCCCACTCGTAGAAGAGGGAAGGGGGACAATGGCAGCCAAGATCCTGGTCTCAGAGGATTGCTGATCCAAAGAGAGCAGTGAGGTGTTTTTAAAATAGCAAGATTATTTTTACAGGAGGAGGAGGCTGGAAGAGAGCCACATCCAAGGAAGCAGGCTGTGGGCAGGGCAGCCCACCGGCACCCTCCTGGGCCCAGAGCAGCCTCCAGGACAATTCCTACCTTTTTTTTGTGGCAACCCAAGATGTTATGACACTGAAATTAGGGAGAGAAGACCAAAAAAAGGAAAGAAAGGCTTTGAGAAACCTGCTAAAGCAAAGGGGCTACAGAAGGCTGTCTGAAGACAGCTAGCCCCACGTCTTGGGCATCTCACTCCCCAGATGCAAGGACGCTTTGGGAAAGCGGACAGGTCACCATGGCTGCGACCAGGCGTGCTGTCCCTGGCTCCCACTGCCCTGAGTCCTTTGCACTGACAGTGCTCACAGGGCAGCTGCCCCTCGGGAAGCTGCCAGCTTCTCCACCAAGCCTACTCCAAGAGCCACAACTTCCTCAGTCACCCTTCCTGGAGAAGCAGGTGCTTGCTCATTGGATTTGGGAGGTGAACAGCAGCCATCTGGGGAGCCTGCAGTCGGGCAGCCTCTACCACTGCCTGGCTGGGAGCTGCCCACTGAAGAGCAGGACGTGGGTCTGGCCCCCATGCTGTGCTCAGACCAGCCACTCCCCACAGGCCCCTCTCTTCACCTGTTGGGTGCAGGTTGGGCTCAAATCCGTACGATCTTCTGGTTACTTCCACCAGGCTGGCCTATGAGCTCCTCTGATCCACCTACACATCCCTTAATGCCCATGTATAGGAGGCAGGCCCAATGGGCACTGGGGTGGCAGAGCCCTTGCTCACACGCAGACTCTGTGCCCAGCTCTACAAAGCCTTCCCTTGTGGTGCCTCTGGCCCCCTCTGTGGGCCTAGCTCAGAACAGAGGTGGCAGGGCTAGGCTCACAGGAAGGCTCTGACTTCTGTACTGACACCGGGGGGTATGACAAGCTGCCCAGTTTTCTCCATCGGTTTGGAGCCTATAGGGGCCTCTTCCTAACGCTCTTGGGAGCCTGGTGGGGCTGCCCTACAACCAAGTGGTGGAGAGATCCTCGGGGAGCAGGGGGCAAGGGCCTAGATCCACATCCCAACTGCCTTCTGGCTCGGGAGGCCTACACAGAGCACTAACCCCACAGGCAGATGGGCAGCACCTTGGTCCTGGCCGTCCCCAGCTGTGGCCCTTGCCTGTCCGAACCCTGGCAGGCCACACTAAGGCTGCTCCGGCCAGGCTCTCGAAGCTGGCTGCCCACACACAGAAGAACAACCCCAGCAATGCCAATGAGCCTCCTTCTCAAAGGCAGAGCCTTCTGTTTGAAAAACAAGGAACCTGATACCATGGGCCAGTGAGAGGACAGTGTGTGGGCTGACGTGGGGCTTAAAGTGCCAGGCCCACCCTACAGATTCATCACCAGAGTGAGCCAGGGGCAATCACAGAAAGGCAGGGGACAGCCAAGGGCTTTCCAGGGTGACTCTTCCTCTCCAGCCATCAACTCCCACCTCAGTCCTTGGGCCCAGGGTCTCCAACCACTGACAACACATGTCCTGGATAAGTTTCTTTATGAAATATAACATACAAGGCACACACCCAAAGATAGGTTACATGAGGAAAACAGCACAGCAACAGAAATTCTATTACTTTCTTACCAGGGATCCCACTCAGGGCCCTGGGACACGGGCCGCATGTGAAGCTGCTGCCCCAGGTTCACTGTCACCACACTGCCCATCAGCACAAAGCCTGCATGCACGCCCCTCCTGCACAGCAGCTGTTCCACTGGGCACTTGGTCCCCAGCCAAAGACCCAGGCTTGCTGCTGGGCATGGCCCTGCATTTCAGCTCCCCCAGGAGGAGGAGGAAACACCCTCTCTGCCTCTCAGTTTCCTCACGTGTGAAATGGGGGTCTCAGAAGCATCAATGAAAGGCAAAGACGTAGCAACCTAAACCAGGATTGAGAGAAATTCATGTTATTCGCTCACTGTGTCAGAACCCTGCAATTATAGTCTCCCTCGTGCCCCCTTTAAGACCCCTCTCTGTGAGATGGGCATTACCTAATCCTGTAAAAGAGACGGAAGAGGGCATGGCCAGAGGCCAAGTGACAGTCATCCAGGACGGGAAAACTGACCCAAAACCCAGTCTGCTCCCACGGGTCACAGAGCCTCTCATGGAGTACAAAAAAACAGAAAAAACCTCCTGCTCTGAAACCAGGTGACCTCATTCTTAACGATTTAACCCTACTATTAACTTTTCTTTTTAATAGCTTTATTGAGATTAATTCACATACCGTACAATCTGCCTAGTTAAGATACACAATTCAGAGGCTCTGAGCACATTCAGAGTCACGCAGCAGTCACAGAGCGTGAAAGACACAGGCCCGCTGGGAGTCTAACACAGCTCCCAACACAGCCCCTCGAGGCTGCAAAGCTACCCCTCTGCTTTCTGCCTCTGTATCTTTATCTCGTCCGGATCTCTCATACAAGTGGAATTCTTTCTGTGCCTGGCCTCTTCCACTTAGCATAACTCCAAGGCACTTCGCCATTGCAGCGTGTATCACCACTTCCCTGGGACGGCTGAATGACATTCACCGTGTGGCTACACCACATTTCGTGTGTCCAGTCATCTGCTGATGGACACTGGGGTGTTCCCACTCTGGCAAGGGGAGCAGAGCTGCTGCAGACACTGTGTGGGACCTGTGTGGTGTGTGTCTGTGCTCCCAGACTGGGAGCAGACATGCTGATCTGATGGTAACTCCCTGTTTAACTCTCTGAGGAAATGCCCGACTCCTTCCCACCACTCTCCATCCCCACCAGCATTGTGTGAGGATGTGGTACCAACTCTGTAAATGACATTTATGCCTTGCTTCCAAGCAGGGCTCTTGGAGGGCAGGTCTGTGGACGTACTGACAACGTACTACAAAGACGGCTCCTTCCAAGTCTGACGGTGCCACTGCCAGCCAGGGGACTGGCCACAGCACTGTCCCCTTCCCACACCCCTGCTGAACACCATGCCCCGGGCAACACCCTTCCCCTGTGTTCTCAAGTGGACCCTGCCAACAACATTGTTAAGGCAGGCGCAACCACCCCATCCTGCACAAGGAGCAGCCAGCCACAGAGAAGCCACAGCTGTGCACCACCCAGCCAGCTTTCGGTCATAGCAGCCCACATTGCGTGGTAGGACTGTGGTGCCATACTGCTGCGCCTTCTCTGTGCTGACACTCTCTGCTGTGCCTCGGCTGCCTACAGTGCTCAGCAGTAGCACACACAGGCTGCAGCATGGAGCCGTCGTGCAGCACAGCCTGGGTATGTGGAAGGCGGAATCACCTAGGTTTGTGCAGGGTGCCCCATGATGGCTGCACAAGGATGAAACTGCCACAAGATGCATCTCTGGGACAGTATCTCGTCCCTCAGATGCTCTGTCCTAGAGCCAGCCTCTTGGCCACTTAGCCCCCAGGCCTCTCCCCTCCCCTGCCTCTGCCTAAGAGGCAACATGTACCTATCTGCATTCTCAGGAGCAAGGGCAGATATCCGGGCCGCAACCCAAATCCAGCCAGAGAGAATGCCTTGCCTCTTGCGCTGTCAGCAAAGCAGCAGCTCCAAAAAGCTCTCTGCCCTAATTTTGCACCTCCAGAGGTTAAGAATCCAGGCCTCCTAGGAGGCCGAGCTTCACCTAGTTTCGCTGGTTTCCTTTTCCAAAAAGGAGATGGCGATTTGCAGGCCAAATTACAGGTTCTGTCTTTGGCCCTACAGCCATCTGGAGCTTTGGGTCCTCTCTGGCCTCCACACCTGCACCATGAGGGCAGCTGCCAAGGCTGCAGACTGTTTAAGCAGGAAGGCACAGGGCAGGAGGCTCCTCTAAGGGCACACACGCCTGCTGAAGCCCAGCCCTCCTCCCTGTTCTCTGTCAGCAGCCAGAGTGGCCCAGGCTTAGAGCCACACAGCCTCACTATCTGAGGACCCTCCACCCCTTCCTTAGCCCAAGTAGGTTCAGCTTCAGGAAAACCAGCCTCTGCTTCTGGTTGACCCCCGGGAAAGAAGAGCCAGGCCAGACAGAGTCCTGAGTGGCCTTCAGTGTGTGGGCAGGTCCCAGGCAATGGCATTAAAGAGCCAGAGGGGCTCATATGCCAGGCCTGGGTGGGGCTCTTCCCTTTTGCTCCCACTCCCCCACTCAAACAGGAGAACGAGAGAAGCACAGGAACAAAGTCTTTCCCCCAGGGCAAACAACTGCTCCCCAAGCCCCCAGGCCTCAAACCTCAAGCCTTCTGGGGCCACCTGGAAAAGTCTGACCCTGTAACTGGTCCCCCTACCCCTCCCTCCTCCGGGTCTTTGCAACCCAAGATTATGGGAGAACCTGTAGGCAGGGCCACCAGGGCTGAGCGACGTGGGGGGCCTGCCCAGCCCTGCTCCACCCTTGGCCGGCCCTGAACAGAGAAGGTTGGGTGCTCACTGAGCTGCCCATCCTACAGCCAGACTAGACAGGGCCCAGGCAGGAATAGAGTCCCCACACACACACACAAGGTCACGGTTGTGGTCCCCATGCCCATACCAGGCAGGAGGGAGCTGGGCTTGCCTGCAGAGAGCTGGTGGGCAGCTGCCCTGGGGGCTGGGTCTGCCAGCTACAGCAGGTCTGGAAAGGCCCTTCCTTTTTCTGGGACTGAGGCTGGGTCCAAGGTGGACAGCAGTCCTCGGGGAACACCAGCCAAGTCCCAGGCACAGCTGGAGCCCAATCCTGGCAGAACCCCACTCCTAGAGGGTCTCCCTTTAAGAGCTGGCTCTGGGCCCATCTAGAGACAGCATTGGCTTTCTGAGGCTTCCCTGTATTAGCAGAAGGCGCCTCTGAGACACAGAGCACTGGCTGATCCTGGGTGCTGGGAGCTGCCATTCCTAGTGCAGCAAAAATGCCCACTGGAGCTTTCCTGGGAGTTGGAACCAAATAAACTTTGTCTTTAAGGGAGAAAAGAAGGGTAGGTACAAGAACAAGTACAGCAGGTACAAGAACCCTTATACCTGGTGTTCCAGGCCATGTGGCTACCAGCAGGGCAGCAAGACACCCAGGACCCTGCCCAGTGGCCAAGTATCCTCTGCCAGAGGAGCTTCCCCAGATGCTCTCACCACCCAGCAAGGCTCACCTTCTTCTCAAACACAAGGCGGGCGGGCAGCAGACCCTCTCACCTCCCCAACCACAATGGCCAGCTGCAGGACTCCACACGAGCCAGTAAGACTACACCACACGTGCCAAGGAGCTCAAAACGGAGCAAAAGCTGCAGACCATTTTGAGTGGCAGTCCCCAACCTTTTTGGCACCAGGCGTCGGTTTCATAGAAGACAATTTTTCCACAGACTGGACAGGGAAGGAAGGGAGCAGAAGGGTGGTTTCAGGCTCATTCAAGCACATTACCCTTACTGTGCACGCTATTTCTATTATCATCATATTGTAACATACAATGAAATAATCACACAACTCACTGTAACACAGAATCAGTGGAAGCCCTGAGCTTGTTTTCCTGCAACTAGATGGGAGTGATGGGAGACGGTGGCACCTCAAGTGTACTACTCATGTCCTCAGCACCACCTCAGATCATCAGCATTAATTCTCATGAGGAGTGCATAACCCTATATGCACTCCTCATGCATAACCCATATGCCTCCATGCACGGCTGGCATAGGTTTCGAGCTCCTGAGACTCTAATGCTGAGGCTGATCCATAGAAGGCAGTGATGGGGGTGGCTGTAAAGACAATGAAGCTTCACACATCCGCCCACCCACCACCCACCTCCTGCTGTGCAGCCTGGTTCCTAATAGGCCACTGCCCAGTGCTGGTGTGCAGCCCAGGGGTTGGGAGCCATAGGCTTAGAAGATAAACAAGGGGAAAAGCGTCACATTAGATTTAGCAGTTGTTTCTTAGATATGACACCAAAATCACAGACAACAAAAGAAAAAACAAACTGGACTCCATCAAAATTAAAAACTTTTGTACATCTAAGGCTACTGTCAAGAGAATGAGGCAATCTATAGAAGGAGAGACATTATTTGCAAATCATACATCTGATAAAAGATTACTATCCGTAATATATAAAGAGCTCCTAAAAGTCAACAAAAAAAGAAACAATTTTAAAATGGGCAAAGGATTCAAATAAATTTTTCTCCAAAGGGATACAAATGGCCAACAAGCCCATGAAAAGATACTCACCACCACTCCTCATGAGGCAAACACAAATCCAAACCACCACAAGACCCCATTTTACATAATGAGAGTGGTGATTAAAAACAAAAAAGAGGGTGGTACCTGTGGCTCAGCGAGTAGGGCACTGGCCCCATATACCAAAGGTGGCAGGTTCAAACCCAGCCTCGGCCGAACTGCAAAACAAAAAATAAAATAGCCGGGCGTTGTGGCAGGCGCCTGTAGTCCCAGCTACTCGGAGGCTGAGTTGAGGCAAGAGAATCACCTAAGCCTAGAAGCTGGAGGTTGTTGTGAGCTGTGTGACGCCATGGCACTCTATGGAGGGTAATAAAGTGAGACTCTGTCTCTACAAAAAAAAAAAAAAAAGAAAAGAAAAGAATAAATGTAGGTGGGAATATAGAGAAGCTGAAAATTTCATGCATCATTTATGGGAGATAAAATGGCACAGCCACTGTGGAAAACAGTGTGGAGGTTCCTCAAAAAGACAAAACAGATTTGCCATCTGGTCCATATATCCCACTTCTAGGTATACAGTCAGAGGAACAGAAAGCTAGGGCGTGGACAGCTGTCTGCACACCATGCTCACAGCAGCCAAGAGGCAGAAACAATACAGTGTCCACTGACAGACGGATAAACAAAGCAGTACGTACATCCATAGGGTATTATTCAACCTTATAAAAAGGAATAAAATCCTGACACGTGCCACATGGATGGA
This sequence comes from Perodicticus potto, assembly GCA_963574655.1. Lineage (NCBI taxonomy): Eukaryota > Metazoa > Chordata > Mammalia > Primates > Lorisidae > Perodicticus > Perodicticus potto. The sequence continues at coordinate 22,433 of CAUYRH010131661.1, forward strand.
CCGTGAGACAGTGGAATGAGCCAATCACAGGACAGACACCGTATGACTCCACTTCCCTGAGCTACCTAGGAGTCCACTCAGAGGCAGAGAGCAGAATGGAGGCTGCAAGCTAGGGCGGGGGCAGTGATTAACGGGCAGTTTCAGCTTGAGAAGATGGAAAAGTCCTGAAGGGGGGGAGGTGGGGACAGCCTCACAGCACTGAGTGTACTTAAAAGGCACTTCCCCACACGCTGACAAATGGTTGAGATGGTCAATTTCATGTTACAGGTATTTGAACACACAACCAAGTGTCCAGGCCGACTCAGATGACACAAACCACGGTAAGCACAGATGCGAACAGAGACCTCATCCGGGTCAGCACACTCCTTGGGTGAAGCGTCCATCCTACAGATGGAACCTGCAACCGGGCGTTCACAGCAGCCTTGTATGAGGCTCTGCACCGTGGGCACAGAGCAGAGGCCCTGGCCGGCTGCCCCTCCCATGCCTGGCCCTGAGCATGAGAGCCTGAGCAGCAGGCCCTTAGGCTTTTGCTCCTCCCCTCTCCCTCAAGGTATCAGGACCCCACCCCACAGCCAGACCTCAGTGACATATGTGTGGCTGGTGATCACAGGTACAAGCCGCACATGGAGGCCACTGGCAGAGGCACCAGTCTCTGATTCAGCCAGGACTAGCACAATCTGGGCCAGGATATACCCTTCCTCACTCCTACCCAGCACCTACACCCCTTCGTGCCCAGCAGTTAAGTCCTTTAAACTCAGTGGACAAGTGTTCAGTTGGAGACTGAGTCATTCCTCAAAGGCTTGCATCAACCCACAGTGGGTTGCTGAGCACCCACCTGGGGCCAGATGAGGGGCTTGCCCCTGGAAAGCTCAGTCTTGTGGGATGGTGGGAGATTTTAAAAAGAGAAACTCCTCCATGGTTTCAAGTGTTTAAAGTGCTAGGGGTAAAAGAGAACAGGTTTAGCCCAGCTTAGACAGATGTTAAAACAGAGGCTGAGTGGAGACAAAGGGAGGCTGAGGCTATGGGGTGAGGTCTGCTGGCCTGATCTGAGGATGTAACAGCAGGTGACAGCAGTGGAGAGGAGAAAGAAAAGGAAGCAGCATTCCAAGATAAGAACACTAATGGCACACAGGGACACTGGTTGGAAGGGGCGTGTTTTAAAGGAAGAGCCAAAGGGACTCGAAGAGAGTTGGTGTGGGGGAGACTAGCTAGGGATGACCCTTAGGATTCTAGCCGGAACAGCTCATGATGAGAACAGGAGACAGCAAATTTCTTATTTCTATACTGACCTACACCCCGGCTACCTTTCTCTGATATTTCTGTCCCCTGCACAGAAAATAGACCCTTTAGCACTAATGCCACCAGGGATGGAACTCAGGCAGGGAAGGGAAGAAGGGGCGCTGAACACTGAAGGCAGAGACGGCAGAAAGACAGGCCCAGCAGCCGTGGGCCAAGGCAACCCTGGCTGCCACCCCAGGGTACACAAAACAGTGCCAATAACATTCCTAGGGCATCCCCAAGTGGACAGGGGACTGGGAGGGCCTGTTGTCGACAGCCCAGGGCTAAGGACTCATGCCCAGGGGCCAGGGGCAGGGCCTGGGCAATAAGGACGTAAGGTGAATGCAGGCCAAGGAGGACTTGGACTTGGCTTTCCTTTGAGGTATGCAGGTGCACAGACTGTGGGCCAGTGTCCCCAGCCCTACCTCACTCCTCAGTGTCTCTGAGAGAGACGTCAGGTCTGAGCTAGACGCTGAGCCCCCAGGTCAGCAGCCTTAGGGCAGAGCTGATTTCAGTGGCTTCTAGGCCTGCAGCCACTGGCAGCTCCCTGTAGCTGGGAAAGAAGGAAGGGAAGGACTGTTGCTTACGCTACCAGCAGAAATGCTGAGGCCTGCGCTCCCCTGGGTGGACGCAGGACAGGGTGCTGGCTGCCTATGCATGACCTGGGAGCCTCTTAATCTCTTCATCTTCCCCTCCTCCCTGTCCCCAGATGGTCCTCTGGAGGCTGCCTTGACCCAGCAGAGCTGGGGTCCCCTAAATGGGGCACAGGAGGAGGCTGGGAATAGACTCGCTCAGCTCACAGGAGCAGCAGGACCCCCATGAGACCCCAGGGACAGAATGCAGGAGCTGAGCTGCGTAACCTCCAGGGCACAAGGGAGTTGGGGACATAGGACAGGGTCACTTCCCCCAAATCAAGAGCCTACGGCATCCACTGGACACCAGGCTGGGGCCACAGCAAGGAGGAAGAAGCGGCACCCAACTCAGACTGCCCCAAGCACAGAGGGCAGGAAGGTGTTGGGCACCTGTTGAGATAGGTGCTGAAATAAAGGTAAGAACCTGGCCTGTGAGAAGCAGGAGCATGGGGGCCAGGACTGCAGAATGCAAATGTCTTAAAGGTACTTTCCAAGGGTCAGAGCCGGCCCGAAGAGCAAGTGTGGACATGGTGCTCAGCTCAAAGTGAGGCTGTGTGCTTACCTGCGTACATCTGTCCCCACAGATGTAAGAGACAGCGTCACCACTCAGGACACGGGCACAGCCAGCAAACCACAGCAGCATGCCCAGGCTGGGCCAGCTTCCAGAGGGATCTGCTCAACTGCTAAGTGTTGACCAAGCACCAGCCGTGTGTGGGCACCAGTGAGGGGCTGGGGACACGGCAAGGCACCAACCTACAGAGCCGAGCTTCCCACGCACCCCGGCCGCAAACCCCAAGGTGGACAGCACACCAGGCAAAGCCACAGTGGGCAGTGGTGGTCAGGGACAGCCAGGCAGGCGTGGGGAGAAGGGGACCTTGCTGAGGGGCCCGGGGCACACTGGGACTGGACGTCACACTTGGGAAGGCAGAAAGGCTGCACGCCGCACTGCTGCCCTCAAGTGCGGGCGATGGCCCTGAATGAGTCCTGGAACTGAGGACTCAGGATCCCAGCAGGGGCACTGGCTTCAGCCTCTAGTCACCCCCCTGCATAATTTCTCAGGGGCTACCCGTCCCTTGGTCTCCCTCTTCAGTAGAGACATAAAACAGGGGCCCCCCACAGGCTACACTGTAGCTGCCCCGGCCAGGGGGAGATGGCAGGAAAGCCCCTGGTGAGGCTCTGCCATGGCTCAAGGCCCCACTTCCTAGCTTTCCTTCTTGACCAGCCCCTTGTCCTGCCTCAGGACACCTGCCCAGGCCCCACCCATCGCTCAAGGGCAAGTCCATCAGCACCTGGTGTCCAGTCCACCCAGCAACCAGAGCCACTTCCTCTTTCCCTGAGTCTTGAGGGTACTTTTTTTTTCACTTTTGAAATAAACTTTAAACTTTAGAATAGATGTAGGTTTATGGACGTTGTGCAGAGGATGTGAGGAGCTCCCACCTACACAGGTAACTTCTCACACCGCACAGTGCCCGTCAGTCCCCCAGCTGCACGACGCACCCGCTACAGGCCCACACCTCACCCCACACCGCCTGACTCAGAGCTCCTACAATCAGTGCCCTGTCCCCTCAGGCTACTCTTAGCTGCAGAGTTTCTGGCCTTCCTGGGTTTGGGTGACCTGGACAGTTTTGAGGAGTGCTGGTCAGGCATTTTGCAGAAAGTCCTTCAGTTTAGGTTTATCTCATGACTAGACGATAGTTATGTGCTTTAAGGAGGAAGAGCACACAGGTAACTTGCCCCTCATGTCCCATCGATGACAGAGCCAGGGCTTATCCCTGTTGATGCATCTGGCTGGGTCATGGGCAGCCACTGCCCACCCGTCCTGCTTCCTGGGGAGGTCCCTGCGCCAGCCGCACACGAGGATGGGGACCACAGTCTGCCTCCTCGAGGGAGACATCTGCACACACTGCTTTGTCTCTTATCTCCCATTTGTTTCTTTTATGTTTACTTGTATTAGTACAGACTCGGGTATTTCATACTTAGAATTATGATCTTAGTCCATTTTGTGGTACTACAAAGGAACATCTGAGGCTGGGAAATTTATAAGGAAAAACGGTCTATGTGGCTCATGATTCTGATGCTGGGAAATTCAGGGTTGGACTCCTGGATCTGGCAGGGCCTCAGCTGCTTTCATTCACAGCACAAGGCTAAGGGGAACCAGCCTGTGCACAGATCTCAGGGCCAGAGAGGGAGCAAGGGACGGGGGCAGGAGGGCAGCACGGCCACTCATCCACTCCCCTCAACTCAGGGAGCACCAATCCTCCCGTGAGGGCCCCCACGACCAGCACACCTCCCACACTCAGGGAGCACCCATCCACCCATAAGAGCCCCAAGACCAACACACCTCCCACACTCAAGAGAGCACCAATCCACCCATAAGAGCCCCAAGACCAACACACCTCCCACCAGGCCCCACTTCCAACACTGGGGATCCAACTACAACACAAGCTTTGGAGACATCAAACATTCAAACTACGCTCATGATCTAAGTCTATGTTACTCCTTGGTCGCTCGCGCCGTCCCCCTGGGAGCTTTTCTGGCTGACTCTAAGCCCCTGTGACACACCCCACCAGCACGTGCACCTTATTTTCTAGCCCTACAAGGTACTCCAGGCTCATCCAGATATTTCCTGCTTTAGCCCTAAAATCAGCTCTCTTTTTAAGGAGCCCCACTTTTTGGAGAGTGTCATTAAAAACCAAGATGGAGCCTGTGGCTCAAGCAGCTAAGGCACCAGACACGTACACCTGAGCTGGCGCGTTCGAATCCAGCCCAGGCCCGCCAAACAACAATGATGGCTGCAACCAAAAAATGGCCCGGCATTGTGGCCGGCGCCTGTGGTCCCAGCTACTTGGGAGGTGGAGGCAGGAGAATTGCTTGAGCCCAGGAATTGGAGGTTGCTGTGAGCTGTGATGCCATAACACTCTATCCAGGGTGACAGCTTGAGGCTCTGTCTCAAAAAAAAAAAAAAAAAAACCAAGCTGGAGGGGGGCAGTCCTTGCTCTTAGGGCGTCAGAGCTTCTAGGCCCTCTTGGCTGACAGAACATGAACACAGGAGTGTGTACAATCTGGGTCCATCACACATCTGTAAACATGTCTCTCTGTATCTCTACTGAAGTCTCAACCAAGCTAAGTGTCCTATATCGCCAAACGTGGCCCCACACACCGTGGGGCACTCTGGTCTCCTCCCCCGCTGGCCTGTGCCCTGCGTCCTAGCTAGTCTGCCCACACACCACCCACATACTGCCTGCTCAGCCCAGCACACACGTGCCGGCCTCAGAACCAGCACCTGGTGCCCTGTGGGAACTGCTGCACCTTGAAGACAGACCACATGCAGGGTGCACGTGCCTCTAGGCTGCAACACCACTTGTGGCCAAAGACACATTCCCTTTTAACCATGGCCTCAGCTCTCTGCTGAGCTCCCAGAGAAGAGACTGCCACAGTGCCCTGTCCACCCAAGAGCTCAGCAATGGGCAAAGCAGACACTGGCTGAATATTTGAGACGTTTGGCAAGAATTCTTGAGACTTCTCCAAGGCGTGTCTGGATCAGAAGGGAAGGCAGAGTAAGAAGCCACAGAGGAGGGAGGGCAGGGGCTCAGGACTGCCCCCTCCTACCTGGGCTCTGGGGAGACTGTGCCCAGCGCAGGCAGTGAGGACCGCTCTGAAGAGGCAGCAGGGCCAGCACACAGGCAAGGGATTCCTGAGACCCACTGGCCTGGCTCGAGTCTGCCTTAGACTGGGAGGGAGAGTTGCCATTCCATGTAACATAGCTGCTTTTCTGCCCAGAGGCCTGCCAGGGAGATCTAGAGAAATAAGCTGCTGTTTGCTGCAGTGAGACTGGCCAGCAACGTGGTCAGTCGACCCATCACATCCACTGGCGCCCACCTCAGGCATCCAGGGTCTGAGGCCGGGAGACGAGGCTCCCTAGAGCCTGGAGAAAGGGAGCTGGCTCAAACCAGAAGGCTTTAGAGCTTAAAGCAATGGATAGTTCCTGGCTTCTGCTGAAGAATGTGGTCGCCTGGGACTATTCTGAAACCGAGACTGACCTCGATTCTCTGGGGTGGGAGTGCGGCATCCCACTGCTCCTGACGCCCAAGGCTGGGCACTGCTGCCTCAGAGGCAGACCCTGATTCCTACCTGGTGCCACAGAGGCTCAGCTCCGGGGGCTGGCTGTCCCAGGCTGGCCACCAGCTGTATTAAGTCACTAGCAACTTGTGACTGGGTCCAAGAGGGCCTGACAAAAGCAGAGAACGAGGGAGCAAGGAGACAAAGTACAGCTGTGGGGAGCCTGGCAGCAGTGGGGCTGGCAATGTCATAGGTGCCTGAAGCAGCACTCAGAAAGGTACTGCCAGCCACCCTGAAAGAAAATGAAACCCTGGGATGAAACTCTGGGCAGGGGCGAGGTGAAGAGAGGGCCGTCCTTCCCTTCTCAAGAGCAGGCATGGCACTGAGTCCCAGAGATACAGGGAGAGTTGGCAGCCCTGCCAGGCAAATGCTACATCTACAGGGAAATGGCCCCTTGCAGAGGCATGTAAGGGCAGATGTGGCCAGTGCTGTACTTCTGTGCAACAAAAAGGGGCAAAGCCTTGGAAGGCAGGGGTCTCTGCAGCCTGGCCCTGAGCCACAAGACTGACTCCTCGGCTCTGCTCAGAGCCGAGTGTGGGCACTCACTGTGAGCCAGGAGCAACACAGGGCTCTCACACACGCGGCTTCCTGCCAACCACATACAGACCTGGGCGGCAGGCAGGTCCAGTGGGCCCACCAAGCCCTGGGCCCAAAGGACTTCAAATCCAGAAGCCACTAGCAGCCAGAAGTTGCTAGTGACTCAATACAGCTGAATGTTCAATGTTTGTCTAAGATCCCAAACCATCTAGAAATGGAACACTAAGCTCAAAACACATCGGGAATCTCCCAGCTGTCCAGATTTCAGATATACAAGGACAAAGAAGCATACAGACTCTAGCAGGGCCACAGGGGGACAGCCTGAGACCAGCCCACCAAGTCACAGGGCTCCAGAGGAAGCCTACCTGTGCGAGCTCAGGACACACTTGCCAGCTGAGACCTCCTGGGCTCTTAGAGAAGGAAACTGGCTTGGGACCGAGAGCCACAAGCCCTCCAAAGACGGGCCCTGTGCCCAAATGCCAGATACTGGAGCAGCCTAGACAGTGCTCATCCTCAGCATGGCCGCTGGTCCTCATAACCACTGACCTTGGCAGCAGCCTCAAAGGCCCAGTCCTGCCCAGGCTCGAGGCTCCTCCCTGAGGACTTGAGGCTTGTCAATGAGAGGGTCTAGACCCCCAGGTTGTAAGTCTAGAACCCCAGGAGAAATTCTGTTGTTCTCAGACCTAGGTCCACAGGGAAAACCCACAAACCCAACGTCAAGCAACCCCTCAGTCTCAGGGCAGGGGTCTAGAGCCCATTAAACCTGACAGACACCCTCCTGGCTACACTCCCAAAGGGCAGGAGCTAAGAATTAACCAAACATGTTAAAGATAAAACCTTCTGTAAGAAGGGGGTCACATCAAGGTCCTCTTCAGCTTTTTTTTCTGTTTCCAGAGACAATTCCACCCAACAAGAAGATTGTTAACAACCGCACTCCCCAGTCACACCTGGGAAGGTGCTGAAAAAGAAGTCTTTCCCTCAGACACCTCTGTACCCCTTCCCACTGGGAATGCCCAATCCACTCCACAGAAACTCAAACTTCTTCAGGGCACTGCTTCAGTGGTGATGTCTTACTTGACGCAGCCACTCCTGCCTTGGCTTTAAGACTGAGAAACTAGATTGGTCAGGTAGGAAGGCTCTGCTAGTGGCAATGTCCTTGCGTGTAGGGGCCTTTGGTCATCATGCTCCTCAGCCCTGATCAAAGCCTCTGGGACAGCCTTGCCTACCCAGATGGAACTGTCTTCCAGCTGAGTCTGTCCAGCAGGCCTGGACACAGCCCTCTACTGGTCAAAGCCACAGAGGTGCTCAGGAAGATACCTGGTTCTGTAAAGAGGAAGAAACCCTCACAGATTCCCTCTGTGGTGGGTGATGGGCAGAACAGCCCCCAGGCCTTCTGGGGAGAGTGGTCTTGAGGGCTCCTGGCTCATGTGCTAAGACCAATGGTAGCTTGACTCTTTGGAGAACCCGGCTCAGCAGCAGTGGGGGTGCTGCAATGCTGTCCCTACAGCACCATGTCCTCCGGGCAGAGCCGTCCACAGATCCACCCCCGACACAGGCTCACTGGAAAAGGCTGAGTGTGGGGAGTGAGTTTCCTTTCACGCATTCAGTCTCAGCAACACATCTGCCTTGCTGGGCCTCTTCAGGGGCTGAGGGGACACGGCACTGAGGGCACCGTGCCCCTACATGCAACACTCCACATTCTACCCTTAGCGAGCAAGCTCCCGACACCCCCACAGACACTGCACATCCTGGTCCAGCCCGGCCGCAGGTGCACAGACTGCGCCCCCATCAGGCCATATGGTGACAGTACAGGCCTCTTCAAAAAAGCCTCCCTTTGTGCAGATGTCTCAAATGGGGCAGAATGACCATTTTAAGGACCAAAACCCTGCAGTTTTGGGAAGGCCTGGCTGGACCGCAGGCTGGTAAGAGCTGGGCTGGGTGGACCCTGCCCCTGTGGAGGGATAGCTCCTTGATGGAAGGCAGCTCCTCATTACAGGACAGCAGATGATGAGAGACAGCACTGCCATCTCCCCACGCCAATGACCCCAGTGGCCTGACCCTGAGCCTGGAGGCCCCAGTGTTCCTGTCTGGATGGCCTAAATGGCCTCCAAGCTGAGGCAAATCAGGACCTTGTCCCTCTCCCCATTCTCAAGGGGGCAGCGCAATCTGGCCCGTGAGAGGAGTGCCGCAGGTCGGGGTCCCCACCTGGTCTGGAGACTGACTCTGCCTTCCTAGAAGTGTGGCTGTAGGAAAACACGTGCCCTCTGCCACGACAGCAGGGAGTGGTCCTGGGCCCCCAAAAAGCCACTGGCCAGGAAAGGATAGCCCAGTGCCTGCAATGAACGAGCCTGGCATGTCCTCCTGCCCACAGCAAGACACTCTGCGGGACAGCCGGAGGAAAATGGAGAAGAGTAGTGTCCACTTGAGGGCAAACAACAGAGGCCTGTTAGTGGGCTCTGTGTGCAGAGCTACCCGTGACACAGAGGAGACGCAGGAGAGAAAATAGCAAGTGCACACCCAGACACCTGGGACGGGCTCGGAGGTGGCTGGAAGCACCAAGGCCGCTCTCAACTCCACCGCATGCTGACTGCTCCCCAAGCCAGGAAGAACCCCAACCAAGGAAGCTTCCCTCAAGACAGAAAACAAGGGCCCATACTTGGGCCTCAGGAAAATAATGGGCAATACTTGGATTTGCTGTTGGTTCAAGACCAGCCCGGACACCATTGGAGCTTAAGTAACAGGGTTGGTGCCCCATACGACTGGGCCCCAACAGGACAGACTTGGACCCATTTCTTCCTCTAGAAAAAACCCAGAGTATGGGTGCTATGGAGGGAAGGTAGAAGAACCAAACCCACCCCTCACCCCAGCCATCCACAGAACACCCAAGACGTTGACAGCAGGACAGAAAGCAGTTTCTGTCTCTCCTTTCCCCAAGCCAACTCCGCAGGCCAGGCTGGTCCACCTGCCTCTTCTGAGACCTCAGCTCTGCCCACACCTTGCTGACCTCACCTTCTCTAGGTCTGATTCAGACCTGGCCCCAGGGAGCCCTGACTTCTCAGGTCCACTGACACACGTCCTCCACACTCCTGTGTGGCACTCACAGATCAGCTGTGAGCACTTTGCTCCACAGGTATCCGGGGCCTGCCTCTTAGCAGGGACACCAGCTCCCTCAGGCCAGAGAAGGTCCCCCTCTAAGTGCCTTACTCCAGAGTAGAAACACAGGGCAGACCCCAAACAAGCACCCACGCTAACAAGGTGCCCCTTTCTGAGCTGTCTACTGCAGAGTGCTAGTCAGGCCTGGCCAAAACACAGGGTGCCACAGGGGCCTGTAGTCCCAGCTACTTGGTAGGCTGAGGCAGGAGGACCACTTGAGCCCAAGAGTTCAAGACTAGCTTAGACAACAAAGACAGACGTGCCTCTAAAAAAATAACAAACAAGGCACCAAATAGGATGGCCAGAATGTCTCACTTTCCAGAAAGTGCTCCTCAGAACGCAGAGGTCAAGAGTGAAGATGCCAAGGGCCTGGAGTAGGCCTGCTGGCCCAAGGTGTCAGCAGACATTTGTCTCTGCTTCTTCAACCCCTAGAACACCTGGCCAGAGAAGTGGCAACCCTCGCCCCACAGCCAGCATGCCCCAGGCAGTTGCTGTGCTGCATTGCATCGGGCAAAGCCCACGAGCAGAGCCCCACCTGCTGCGGTGCACCCACACCCTTCATACGCTTTTCAATCACAGCTCCCCCAAACCCTGCGGGAGCTCAGTATCAGGAGAGATGGTGACTCAGGCTTGGGCCCTAGCCTTGGCCCAATCAGCAGCATCTGTCCAAGTAACGGGGACAGGTGATGTCCCCCAGGGTGCTCAAAGTAAGTCCCTCTCATTCCAGCAGCCCACTATCCCACATTGCATGCGGTCTACCCAGGTCTCCTATAAAGCTAAGTAAATGCCTTTTGTTAATTTTAGTCCCAAGATTTCTCTACCTTTGATGACCCAGAAGCAGCCAGAATTTGCTGGAGGATCTCAATTGTCACCAAAATGTCAGCCCACACCCCAGAGGCACTGGCATCACAGGAAGAGAGCCCTGACCTAGGCTGAGTGTATTCTACCCACCACGGGGTAGACGGTTCCTGCCTGCCCGTCTCCCAGTGATGTCCAGTGGGCCATCAGCACTGGTATGGCTCCTGTCTGACTGCTCACTCTCACTTGCTATCTCGGGACAGCACATGGGTAAAGAGTGTTGAAGAAGGGAGGACGTGTAGTTCTCTGCAGGAGAGCAGCCTGGTCTCAGGGGTGCTGTCTGTACATCTGCTGTCCCTGCTTTATTCTAAGCTGGCAGAACCCAATCTTGGAGTACAGCTTCTTTGTTTCCTTTTATCAGCAGGACATCCCTCAGGATATGAGGCAGGGTTTTCTCAGGAACACTCACTTGCTTTTCCTCGGGGAAGGGACTCTGTGCGTGCTGTGTCCAGTGCTGACCGCCCACTGGACATCACTGGGAGACAGGCAGGCAGGAACCGTGCCAGTGCTGACCGTCCACTGGAGATCACTGGGAGATGGGGAGGAAGGAGCTGCAAAAGTGCTGACCGCCCACTGGACATCACTAGGAGACGGGGAGGGTTCTCACAGGGAAACCTTTGTCTCCCCCAAAGCCAGATTTGCTTTGGTCAGGGCATTTTCAACTCTTCCCATGTAAAAAGAAAAGACCAAACAGAAGGGCCAGAGCACACAGGTGAGCTGGTTAAGCTGCACCGGAGCCTCCAACCAGGCAGCTTACTAAAAATAGAGGCTGCCCACCCCCAATATCCCCGGCAACCAGACACCACAACACTGCCCGAGCCTGGGGTCTGAGCTTCCCTCCCAGCAGTGCTGATGGTACACAGGCTCTCATGACAGCCAGGGCCAAGGACAGGGCCCCAGGGATAAGCTTCTCCACAAGGGAAGCTGACCCAACAGCAGGGATGGCAAGCCTGGTCTCCTGGCCCCACATTCCATAGGATTTCCACTCCAGATCCTCACCAAAGCCCATCTGACCCAACTCCCACCTGAAAAACAATGCCAAGGCCAGGGGAAGTGATGTGGCCCTCTGCTGCCTCTTGGTCCAGCAGCTCTCCACACCACACTGCCTCAAGGGAAACGAGGCTGCATCTAGGGGCCAGCACACCGGGGCCTTCCAGACAAGGACGGCCACACACGCACCACCAACACACACTGTCCAAAGTGCCCAAGCCCCACACCCAGCATCACCTCGCGAGGCACAGGCTACACAGAAGTGGTGACAAAGTGATAAACAGATAAGGCTGGACTCCCAAAGGCACCGAACTTGGCTGGGCAAGGATCCCATGAAGCTGCTTGTCCAGAACAGGAGCCCACAAGAAAGGGCGCCAGGCATCTCCCAGTGCTGCCCCACAGGCCCCATGACTGCACCCCTTCCCCCGGGAAGAGGTGCCCATTAGCTGGCCTGGAAGTGCAGAAGACAGAGAGAGTGGGTGAATGGGTGTGCTGCCAGCAGGCGCTGCCTAGGCCACGGAGTGACGGGCACCAGCGCCTATGCCAGCCATGGGCCTGGCCTCACGGTGTGTGCACAGCTATCTAGTCAACCCCTCAGGGGCCCACAGAGATGCTGCCACCACTGCACAGACAAGAAGGTGGCTGCCCACAGACCTCCCGTCACTCACTGCTTTGCCGCTCACACCTTCCACATGCACTATTTCTCCTCACCATGGACCAACAGGAGAGGCCTCAACTGTGGCCCATCACCAACCCCATCACGACAGCCAGGCAAGAAGCAGAGTCAGACAGTATAGCACAGCGCTCTCGGGGGCCTGGGCGTCTCAGCGCTGGGCAGGAGCACCCCCACAGTGCCCGGGACAGCACAGAACACAGGTGGGTATTTGGGAAGGACAAAAGAGAGTCGGGGCCTGGTGTTCTCAGCAGAGCTGATGGTACAGCCACCTTCCTCCCAGGCCTGGCCTTGACTGCAGGGCCACCTCTCAGGTGACAACACCCAGTTATGCGTCACCTCCTCTCCAGATCTCGGCTCTCTGGGACTGAGTTAAGGATGAGTCCACCCTCCTCCAGGCCAAGTCGACCTTCTGGGGGCTGGAGGGGGCCGCAGGTGGCAGGCACGGCAGACATACATGGGAAACAGAGACCTCGGCTGCAGGAAGCAGTTTGCAAACCTGCATCAGGACCCAAAGAGCACCCACAGACCATGCAGATTCTATTTCTAGAACTCTATCCTCAAGAAATAATTCCCCCAAGTAGGAAATAACTGAGCAACTGGAGTCCTCACTGTTGGCCGTACTACTCCAAACATGTTTCTCAACTTTTTTTTCTGGCGGCACCTGTGGCTCAGAGAGTAGGGCGCCGGCCCCATATACCGAAGGTGGAGGGTTCAAACCTGGCCTTGGCTGAACTGCAAAAAAAAAAAAAAAAATGGCATGAATGATTTATTTTGTATTTGCATATAACATTACTGATATGCTACACTCTGCTTCTTAACCAGCAGGCAGGTGTCACTGGGCCTGGAGGGTGAGAGAGCCTGTCCTCTGTGCCACTTCGTAAGGTTTCCTGGCCTCCCTCATTCTCAGATGAATTTCCTGAATGATGCAGCAGGATGCAGAGAAGACAGGAAACACAGCTCAGTTGAGTCCTTGTTTAAGTCCACAGTGATCCTAAAAAGCTGTTATTACTCTCCCCATTCTACAGACAAAAAAACTTAGGCTTAGTAAGACTACCGAAGTGGGGCGGCACCTGTGGCTTACAGGAGTAGGTCGCCGACCCCATGTGCCGGAGGTGGTGGGTTCAAACCCATCCCCAGCCAAAAACTGCAAAAAAAAAAGACTACCAAAGTGTTCAAAGTCAGACAAAAGATAGCAAAATTGGAAGTGGAATTCAAACCAACGGACTAATTCAATTTTGCTTTGTTTTGACTGGTTCCACAAGGGGGAAAACACCCAGACTGAAACAGGCTGTGAGGCTGGCCTCTCCACCCTGAACTCACTAGTCTACCGTGCCATGTTCCCAAGCCAGACTGACACGGGTGATTCAGAAAGTCGGTAAGGCCCTCTGGGTCACTCAGGTCTCCAGTCAGAAGCCCCCTGGGATGGGAAGCTATAGGCTTCCACATTAACCCACACCTGTACCCGCCAATTCAACCCTCTGTCCACCTGGGACAGCTGCTGTGCAGGGACAGAGCATGGCCAGAGCCACCGTGGGGCCTCTGGGAGTTGGCCCCCCACCCAGCACCACCCTAGGAAGAAATCGCCACCCAGGGACGAGCGACCTCTCTGCCCTGTGCCAACCAGCTGGAGTGACAAGTGGGGCAGAGACACCTGGAGGATTTTCCTTCTGGGATTAACTCTAAGCCAGTGAATCAGAAAGGACCTGCCATCACTAAACTCCAAAACATTCCCATCAGAGGATTTTTCTGGAGAGTTACTTTACCTTTTCATCTTTGTGCTTTCCTGTTTTTATAAAACTTGTACAGAAAACATGTTGCACAAAAAACTGCAAAAAACATTCAGAACAGCAAACAATCTTCATGGCATGTGCTCTCTTGCATATGACCGCTCCCCTTGGCTTCAAGATCAAATCTGATCGTTATGTATTTATTATCTACATTTTACCTACCAGTTTGCTTCACATCAAGAAATCCGAATAGGGAAATTCAAAGTCACGAGAAAAGTAAATGAAAGAAGGACTTTTCACATTTCCTCATCTTTCCACAAAAGGATGTGGTGCCTGAGAGCATTTAGGTGCAATTCGGTTACCCTTGGAAGTACCTGGCGGACCCAGACCTTTCACAACTGTGCAAGGGCTTGGGGAGAAGGGCTGAGTGTCCGGGGAGGAGACAGGGAGAAGTGAATGGCTTTCAGCTGGCTCTTCTCCCTTCCTCCATCCCTCCTCCATCCCTCCTGTTTCCATCGCTTATGCCTGTGACATGGTTATTTTTGGGTTTCCAAGTGGGGGGTGGAGGAATGGAAACTAAGAAACCCTCTGCACAGCGGCTGCAGAGCAGCTCCCAGCTCCCGTCTCCCTCCCGCAGCTCTTTTGGGAGGATGGGAGGGTCTTAGAGTGCTCTGCCCACTCAGCCCCCAGCCCACTGTGTCTCCCCTCCATGCTTTCAGAGTGTCTGTAAGCCTCATCCACTTGCCTGTCTCTTTATATGGAGCTGGGAAAACATGGAGATAAATAAAGCCTCAATTAGGCAGGCATCCAGTGCGGGTGGGCGGGAGGGGCTGAGGCCCTGTCCCACTGCAGGAATGCCTGAGAAAGCTCCAGGGGCCACAGGCAGCCTCTGAGGTTGGAGGCTTCCCACAGACTCCTTTCCCCTGCGCTGACCAGGCACGGCCAGGGCCTGGGAGCCCTAGAGCCCGCTCCATTCCCACAGGAGCTTGCCCCAGGCAGCCTTGGCCACACCATATGCAGGGTAGAAAGGGGTTTTTGCTCTCATCCCCTGCTTCCTCTCTCCTTCATTCCTGTCCTCAGAGCACAGCCTTGGGCCCGGGCCCAGCGAGACAGCATTGACTGGACTGGACGCCATGCCAGCTCTCCAGACCCGACAGAGCCAGCTTGTCCTTTTCTTACTGATTCCATTCTGGTTCTGAGACTGCAGAGGGTGCTGAAAGGGAGATCCTATTTCTTCCCCAAGCCGAGTGTGGGGTAGAAGTGGGCTCTGCGAAGGAGCCCAGACAAGAAGAGGCTCACAGATATTTTTAGAGACATGGGAATTAGGCAGAGACCTGGGCTGGAAGTGATTGCAGTCCCAATTCCAAAAGGCCAGACGAGAGGTGAAGAAGAGTTAGGAGCCAGGCCGGGGCAGGGACAGGTTCTGCAGACAGAGAACAAGGCTCAGCACGGGGTGCCCTGGACCGCTCCACCCCTTCGGCGTGTCACTCCTTCACAGTTGTGCTGGGCACTGCGTTCTAGGCAGGACCTCAGCCCCTTGCCCCACAGAGCACCACCAGCTGCTGGTGCTCAGTGCTAGAAGCTGTGTAGGGAGTCTGTGAGGGGCGGGGGGCAGGGGGGAGCACGTCACCCAGCTTCCTTTGACAGTGGAGAATGAAACAGAATCTAAAATAAGATCTTCAGTTATCTGCAGGCTTCTCAGGGGTCAGGCCACCTCAGTTCTTGAAGACCACAAATGCATCTCTAGTATCTGTGGGTACTTCACTCAAAAAGCATCTCTTGGCAGCCTCTAGAACAGCCACACGAATCTGGGAGTAGGATGTGGAGAGAAGGAAGATGGAGAAAAGTGAAAGCCCCCAGACATCTACTGCTCACGGGAGAACAGCCTTGTGGTAGCCATCAACTGCCTCGAAGATGCTCATCCCGCGCTCAGCAATTCTGCTGCCCAGAAAGTTCTCTGCAGCACTATGTTTAAAAAAAAGTAAAAATTTTAAAACAACTTGGACGTCCAACAATAAGGAACAGAGAAAAGCAATCAAATACAGCACCAGGGAACCCACGTGCGCAGGTGTTAGAGACAGCCCTGCCCTGAAGGACTAGGAGGGAAGCACTGGGTGGCCTCTTCTCATCTGAAGTAACAGGCTCATTAAAATACTACCATTTTCAGGTCTTACGTGACTGTACAACAGGAGCCCTAAGAGGACAGATACAGAAGCCAGGATACGAACTGGTCCTTATCGCAGCCATGAGAAGATTTCACAAAGACCTCAGCCTCGAGTCTTTCCTGCTTCTCCAAACGGAAACCATGGGCTTTTTTACCCCCGGCCATTAAAGGAAGTCACTTTTCTTTCGCCCCACTCTGGCAAGTCCTGCCTTTTGCGGGCCCCTCCGGTCTCTGCTCTGGGTGCTCATCTGCGCCTCCCCAGGGAGTGGAGGCTCATCAGCCTGGCCCCAGAGTCTGGGCAGAGCCCCTGCGCCTCTGCGTCTGTCTGACCAAGCACTTCCTGCGATGGCTGACCCCTTAGTTTTCCTGGCTAGACTATGAGATGCAGGAAAGCAAATCTTTTTGGTGTTTTTTATTTTCCCAACTCTGAGCCCTCTGAGGCACACGGCAAGCCAGCAACATGAATCCACCCCCCTTGGGCCCCAGGCAGAGTCTTGGGAAGACAGGACTGAGAAGGAAAGAGACCAGAGCACAGCAGCCCTGGGGTAAGGACAGGGCCAATCCCCAGGTAGCCAGGACATCGCCCACAATAAGGGCTCATTGTTGCTGTCAAGTAGGTGACTGGGCTCCAGGACAGGGCCTTATTCAGAGAGAGAGAGATTAGATAAACTCTCCCTCCAATCTCCCTGGAACAGTCGTCACATTAACCCTTGGGTTTCCAACCAGAAGCATCTGGAATTTCAACTATTTTATTAAAGTATCTCTTCCTCATAAAAAGGCGCTGAAGCAAATTACAGACAGTACATTTAATTTAGGACTTGAACACACACATGCCACCTAGCAGGTGTGGTGCACTCACAATCTCTCTCCCTCTCACACACACACCCTGCCAAGTACACACAAAGGGCTGCACAGGCCCAGAGCAGCAATATGACCCACACAGGACAAAACAAAGCCAGGGACACACAGAAACAGGTGGGTGGGAGGCAGGAACAACGCCCAGGGTGGTCACCAGCACACTGGGGCCTGAGCAGGACAACACAGGGCTCGCGGAGCCTGGCAGGTAGAATAACTTACTGCAGAGAAGTCAACAGATAATATTTGTAACACTCAAGAAGCAGCAGTGGAAACATGTCATTCACAAACACAGAGGGAGCCCTAGAACACTGGGCTAGCCGGGTCTGGAGCGGCGTCCTCCGAGAGCAGGGAGCAGCGCGAGGGAACCGGGCAGGGCAGCGGACTCTTTCATACAAGTTTTGTAGTTATGTATCTGACGTTTTAAAACTAGATATATACATTATTTTGAAAAAAATTAAAGCCCCTTGACACCTTCAAAATTCCCGTATGGTCCCTTTTCAGACTTCACATATGTCAGGAGCACAGTGAGATCCAAGGACAAGTACTAAGCAACAGGGAGAAAGTAGACACTGATTCTGTACCCCCACGCTGGGAAAACCACTTACTGCCCCTGGCTCACACCAATGAGAGTGTGAAATAATTCCAGGGTCTGGGAGGCTGTCCCCAGGGCCCTCAGAACAAGCAGGAGGCTTCTTTCATCTTTCACATTCTTGCTGGAAATAAAAGATGGGTTCCCTAAGTCAGAGTTCTCAAATAGGGATTCACTGCAGGAAAGCTAGCCTCCAAGGCAGTTTTGATTCAAACCTCTGACTTTGAGGAAAATATAAAGTTTCATCCAGATAACTGAATATGTTCTAAAATGAGGCAAACTGCTATTCTCCCAGCTAGGAAAAGGCTAACTATGCGTGGGGGAAACCGGCATGCCGAAAGTGCCACCTGTTATCAAAATTCAGATGTGCTATTCTAAGGCTCAAGTTCGTACCACAGACCTCTCCTCCTCCACCCCTCAAATTACCGCACAGGCCACCTGCAGCGTCCCAGAGTCTGGAGCATTCGCACACGCGCTTCCGTCCCGCAGACAACTGGGCAGTGGAGCGGCCCGGGCCCCTCTCCTCAACCCATGGGGCCACCGCGGGATGAGGGTGTGGTTCTAGAGCTTCAGTCCCCAACCCCCAGGTCGAAGACCCGTAACAGTTGGGGGCCGCACTACAGCGAGCGAAGCTTCATCTTACCTACAGCCACTCCTCATCAGTCACATCACTGCCAAAGCTCCGCTTCCCATCAGGTTCCCCCCTCACCCTCCCCAGTCCATGGAAAAGCTGTCTTCCATGAAACTGGTCCCTGGTGCCAAAAAGGTTGCAGACCGACCTCCTGGCTGTCCAGTGACATCACCTGTAAGAGCACTTGTCCTTCTGCACAGCCCCTGTGGGAAGGAAAGAACCTAGCGAGGGAGCGGTCTGCTCCCCTCCTCCTGCTCTGGTCAGCAGCAACACAGTGAGGGAGCCAGGCACAGGGGTCCTGGCCCCCGCGGGGCAGAGGGAAAACACGAATGGGGAGGAAGAAAAGGGTGTCAGAGGAGCCTTGGAGAATTCTCACCCTCGGTGCTCCAGTAAGGAGAGGAGAGAAGACTGGAAGTGTCCCCATCCCTAACCCAGTCCTCAAGGACACAGCTGTCATGCAGTCCTGTTTTGCACAGCACAGTGCCTGGCACATGTCAAGCAGATGACCAACCAGTGTGTGTCTGGCTATACAAACAACACAAGTCTGGCCAAGAACTGCACCACGATATCGTCTACCTTCGGAGGAGGAGAGGATGCCATGGGCAACATATTAGAAGAGAGTGACAAGAGAGCAAGACAGGGCCAAGGGGTGCAGGAGCCACGACCTGCCGAGGGCCCCAGCACCCCTGCCAGCACAAGCTGTTGCAGCACCACCCAAAACAGCAAAATTCCGTTCACAATGATACTTCAAGTCTCCCAATATCAATGTTTGTACAGAAACATCACCCAGGCCCCCTGGGCACAGCTGTTTTCCTAACCTTTTATCAAAGGGAATTAACTGTGGTCTCTTCTCCACCTAGGAACGGAGTCCCCAAGAGATAAGACACCCAACGTGTGCTCACAACACACACCCCGCCCTGCCCCCTCAGGGGCGTCCCCCACCATGGCTCCGGTAGAGCAGCGAGGACCACAAGCAATGTGACATAGAGAAAAGGGCACTGGATGAGGACCAGCTGTCCCCCCACAGTGCTGGGACCTGTTCCCTTCAGCCCAAAGTTACCAAGTCTCTGCAGACAGGAGGACCCTCTGGAGGGACAGCAGACAGTGTCCTGGGACCCTCCTTCCCTACCCTGCCAAGCTCCATTCTTGTGGCCCCTTCAGATACAGCCAGAGAAGCCCCTGGCCTGTCACAGGGAGGTCCTGGTTGGGCCTCCTGCTGAGAACCACGAGAAGCTGGGCCAGGCAGGCACGTCGTCCATGCCTATGTCAGTCACCCTGTCACACCCCAAGTGACCAAGGTATCAGCCGGCCACCCTGCCAGGTGTAAGGACCTGCTCTAATGTGCATCACAGATCTAGACACACCACCTGGTAAGGCTTCAAAAGCCCCAGGTCAGAGGGTGTCTGGGACCCACTTTCCAGGATGAGAAGGGAGCCAGAGCAGCTCCACCCCACAAGGCCTGAGAGTCAGGGTCAAGGCAGGAACCCCAGCGCTCCCCACAGAAACTTCAACCTCCGTGAGGCAATGTCTCTCCATGGGACCATTTTAAGGATTAAATGCAAACACAGTGAGAGAAGCTAGCACTGTGACCAGTGTGTGACTTCTTTATACCTCTGAACTGATTCACAGGGGTTAGCTTGCTCTAAAACCTGCAGATACACCCAGAGGAAGTGAGCCTCAGACTTCCTCCCTGGGGACAGTGGCTGTGCCTGCAGACAGACAGCAAAGCTGTGATAAGCATCAGCAGCACCGCCTCTCGGGGGGGCCCAGGGCACCACTTCTTAGCAGGGCCTGGGTACCAGCATGACCTCTCAGGGGCCCAGGATTCAGGAGCACCTTTCAGGGAGGCCCAGATACCAGCAGCACCACTGAGTGGGGTCTGGGTACCAGCATGACCTCTCAGGGGGGCCCGAGTACCAGCAGCACCTCTCAGGGGGGTCCAGGTGTCAGTAGCACAAGCAGGTACAGCACATTGTTGGTTCAGGGGCACAGCGCACAGCTGATCAGACTCTAAGGGGCAAACTGCCCAACACCTGCCCCTCTAGGCAGAGGTGCCAACAGAAGCCCAAACCAAGGCTGCCTGAGGAGGGACAGAGAACAAGGGACTTTGCCTCTAAGACCCTCCTGCCTCTGCTCGACAAGCCAGCTTCTGGGAGGCTGGAAATGGGTCCCAGCTGGGCCCACACCATGCCCTTCAGAGTCCCTGAGTTCTGGGGATTCTCTGCCCTGTCCCTTCACCTTCATGTCCCACAGGCATAGAGGGCAACACCACACCTTGTGTTGAAGCAAACACAGCACCAAGTTCACCAACAGGACCACACTCCTCAAGCACAGCAAGGAGTCTTTTCTTCTTACTCCCCTCTTCCCGTGGCAAGATCTACAGCCAGGCAGCTCATCGTGCC
>CAUYRH010131662.1:0-12830 GCA_963574655.1 Perodicticus potto
CATTGTGGCGAGTGCCTGTGGTCCCAGCTACTTGGGAGGTGGAGGCAGGAGACTCACTTGAGCCCAGGAATTGGAGGTTGCTGTGAGCTGTGATGCCATAGCACTCTATCCAGGGTGACAGCTTGAGGCTCTGTCTCAAAACAAACAAACAAACAAAAAATAATAAAATAAATAAATAAATAATGGACAAATGCTCTCTGGCCCTCCCATTGGACAAACGGATGCATCTTCTTGTGTAGTGCCCGCTGCATCTCAGAGACACCATGGTGAAAGTGAAGGCCAGAATAAATGGCTTTGGCCGTATCCTATCAGATGCCTGGTCACCAGAGCTGCTTTTAACTCTGGCAAAGTGGATACTGTTGCCATTGATGACCCCTTCCTTGACCTTGAATGCATGTTCTATGTGTTCCAGTATGATTTAACCCATGGTAAGTTCCATGACACAGTCAAGACTGAGAAAGGGAAGCTTGTCATCAATGGACATCCCATAACCATCTTCCATAACAAAATCCCACCAAAATCAAATGGGGCAAAGCAGATGCTGATTACATTGTGGAGTCCACTAATGTCTTCACCACCATGGAGAAGGCTGGAGCTCACTTAGAGGGGGTTACCAAAGGCTCATCATCTCTGCCCCTTCTGTTGACGCCCCCCCCCATGTTTGTGATGTGTGTGAACCACAAGAAGTACAAAAATAACCTTTACCATTGTCAGTAATGCCTCCTGCACCACAAACTGTTTAGCCCCCTGGCTAGGGTCATCCATGACAACATGCATTGTGAAGGGACTCATGACTATAGACCATGCTGTCACCACCACCCAGAAGACTATGGATGGCCCCTCTGGGAAGATGCAGCATCATGGCTACAGGGCTCTCCTGAATGTCATCCCTGCCTTGTAGGACAGCCAAGGATGTGGGCAAGGTCATTCCTAAGTTGAACGGGAAGCTCACTGGCCTGGCCCTCCATGTTCCCACTGCCAATGTGTCAGTCATGAATTTGACTTGCAATCTGCCAAACACGATGATGTCAAGAAGGTGATGAAGCAGACATTGGAGGGCCCCCTCAAGGGCATCCTGGGCTACACTGACCACCAGGTCATCTCCTCTGACTTCATTAGTGATACCCACTCCTTAATGCTGAAGCTGGCATCACCCTAAATGACCACTTTGTCAAGCTCATAACAATGAATTTGGCTATAGCAACAGGGTGGTGAACCTTCTGGCTCACACAGCCTCCAGATCACCAGCCCAGCCAGAGCATGAGAGGAAAAGAGAGGCTCTCAGCTGCTGGGGTGCCCCTGTCTGCTGAATTCCCCACCTCACTGAGAATCTTGACACAGTTTGCACACCAGACCCCTGAAGAATAGGAGGGGCCTAGGGAGGCCCCACCTTGTCATGTACCATGAATAAAGTTTCCTATACTCAGCCACAAGAATAATAATAATAATAAGGCAAATAATCTGAATAGACATTCCTCAAAAGAAAACACAAAAAAGGTCAAATTATGAAAAATGTTCAACATCACCAATCACCAAGGAACTGTAAATCAAAACCACAATTAGATAACTTTAGGTTTAGGATGGCTATTATCAAAAAGACAAAAAATAACAAATGCTAGCATGAATGTGGAGAAATAGGCTAGACGCAGTGTCTCATGCCTGTAATCCTAGCATTCTGAGACGCCCAGACAGGAGGATATTTTGAGCTCAGGAATTTGAGAACAGCCTGAGCAAGAGTAAGACCTTGTCTCAATGAAAAAATGGTAAATTTAGCGGGGCATGGCAGCAGGCACCTGCAGTCTCAGCTACTTGGGAGACTGAGGCAGGAGGATCATTAGAGCCCAAGAGTTTGAAGTTGCTGTGAGTTAGGCTGATGCTACTGCACTCTAGCCCAGGCAACAGAATGAGACTCTGTCTCAAAAGAAAATGTGGGGAAAAGAGAACTCTTATACACCATTCGTGGGAATGTAAACTAGTATAGCAATATGGAAGATCAAAAAAAAAAAAAAAACTACAAATAGAACTGTGATCCAGCTGTCCCACTACTGGGCATTTATCCAAAGGAAAGGAAATAGATATCTGCACTCCCATTTACTGCAGCACTATTAACAATAGCCCATATATAGATGAATGGACAAAGAAAATGTGGTATATAAACATGGTAGAATAGAAATCAGCCATAAAAAAAGAATGAAATCTTGTCATTTTCACCAACAGATGGAATTAGAAGACATTAGGTTAGGTGATATAAGCCAAAAAAGAAAGTTAATTGCCATAGGTGTGATGGCACATGCCTATAATTCTAGCACTTTGGGAAGTAAAAGAAGGAAGATCACTTGAGTCCAGAAGTTTGAGGCTGCAGTGAGCTGTGATCATGCCACCACCCTCCAGCCTGGCAGCCTGGGTGATAGAGCAAGACCCTGTCTCTCTAAAAAGAAAAAAGAAAAGATCTAAAGCATTGGAAGTAGAGTCTTACCTGTAAGATAAGGGGCCCTGCACAGGGGCTCATGCCTGTAATCCTAGCACTCTGGGAGGTCCAGGTGAGTGGATTGCTTGAGCTTAGGAGTTTGAGACCAGCCTGAGCAGAAGCAAGACCCCCCCATGTTTACTAAAAATTGAAAAACTAGCCTGGCATTGTGGCGGGTGCCTGTAGTCCCAGCTACTTGGGAGGCAGAGGCAAGAGGATCTCCTGAGCCCAAGAGTTTGAGGTTGCTGTGAGCTATGATGCCACAGCACCCTACCAAGAGTGACAAAGCAAGACTCTGTCTAAATAAATAAATAAGATACAGGATAGGGAGAGGCTTATTAAAGGAAAAAAAATTACAGCTAGATAAGAAGAATAAATTTTAATGTTCTAAAGCGTAATCCCCAATCCTTTCAGCACTAGGGACCAATTTTATGAAAGACAATTTTTCTGCAGACCAGTAGGCAGATTTCAGGCAGTGATGCAAGTGATGGGGAGTGGCTGTAAACACAAATGAAGCTTCACTCACTAGCCAGCTGTTCACCTCCTACTGTGCAGCCTGGTTCCTAAGAGGCCAGTCATGGCCCAGGAGTTGGGGAATGCAGTCCTAAGGCACTGTATGAACACTATAGTTAACAGTAATATATACTTTCAAATAGTTGAGAGGATATTGCTCCCAACAAAAAGAAATGATAATCTTGAGATGATAGATATGCTTATTACCCTGATCTGATCACTGTACATTATATATATCAAAATATCACTATATAATCTATAAATATGTACAATTATTATGTGTCAATTAAAAATAAATAAATAGAAAGAATACTTGCCATGAAATATCTTTTGTTCCCTTTTTTTTAGAGACAGTCTCACTCTGTGGCCCTTGGCTTCACAGCTCACAGTAACCAGCTCCTGGGCTTAGGCGATTCTCCTGTCTCAGCCTCCCGAGTAACTGGGACTACAGCTGCTTTTGTCCCTTTTACGATCAGTAATACACAACTTAAATGTAATACATATGTATTACATAACACAAAGGTTGACACACAGCAATATCACTTGTTTATCCACATCCCTAAAGAACCACAGCAGCAGCCTCCCTGTAGCTCTTCCCTAAAAGAAACAATGCTTTATAATGGTTGCTGTGGCTTTATTTTTCTCTCCTGCCCATTTCTGCATGTCCCGATCCAATATCTATTCCCCAAGCTTATTTCAGTTGCTATCTCTCTATGTCGCTGTCTCACATCTCAAAATCTGAGAGTAACACATATTCTCTTCAGAATTCCCATATTCCTCTTATCTCCCTCTTATTTACTTTGTGTAAGGGCTTATCTCTAATAGATGGTAAGTTCCTTGTAAATAAGGTCCTTGTCATTTCTTCTTTAAATTGCCCACAGCATCTGGCACATATCAGAAGCTCCAAAAATATTTATCTAATGAATAGATCAATAGCTATTTCTGGCTGGTTTTCCACTCTGCCTTGTTTTACCTGATATCAGTGAAAATGCTACCAAAGATGAATTCCTCAATGGGACTTTTGGAATTATATGTTTCAGAGGACAAAGTTCACTGGCAATTTTTTTTTTTTTTTTTTTTTTAGACTGAGTCTCACTATATTGTCCTTGGTAGAGTGCTGTGGCATCACAGCTCTCAGCAACCTCAAACTCTTGGGCTTAAGAGATTCTTTTGCCTCAGTCTCCCAGTAGCTGGGTCCGCTGGTGCCTGCCACAAAGCCTGGCTGTTTTCTTGTTATTGTTGTCATTGTTGTTTAGCAGGCCCGGGCAAGGTTCAAACCCACCAGGCCCAGTGCATGTGGCTGGAACCCTAACCACTGAGCTATAGGTACTGAGCCTCATCGGCAATTTTGTAGAAACTATACTTGATATTTTACTTAAAATATACTGCTAAACCAGATGGCTAATTTGATTTATAATCTCTTGACAAAAATCCTAATTATGCATTTAGGATAAAAATTCCAATGACTGGTTTATTTTAGAATCTAGTTATCCCTGCATCTCAAACCATACATAAAAAATTGGCATAAGCTGGCTCGGCGCCTGTGGCTCAACGGACTAAGGCGCCAGCTACGTACACCTGAGCCGGCGGGTTGGAATCCAGCCCGGACCCGCCAAACAACAATGACCGCTGCAACCAAAAAATGGCCAGTGTTGTGGCAGGCGCCTGTAATCCCAGCTACTTGGGAGGCGGAGGCAAGAGACTCGCGTGAGCTCAGGAATTGGAGGTTGCTGCAAGCTGTGATGCCACGGCACTCTATCCAGGGTGACAGCTTGAGGCTCTGTCTCAAAAAAAAAAAAAAAAAATTGGCATAAGTTAGGCTGAGCAAGAGCAACAGCAAGACCTCCATCTCTACAAAAAATAGAAAAATTAGCCAGGTGTGGTTGTGCACACTTGTAGTCTGACTTAATTGGGAGGCTGAGGCAAGAGGATCAGTTAACCCCAGGAGTTTGAGGTTGCTGTTATCTGTCAATGTCACTGCACTCTAACCAGGTGACAGAGTGAGACCCTATCTCAAAAAAAAAAAAAAAATTGAAGAAACTGGCTTAAGCAAACTGTACTAGGGTGCTCGTGTTGAAACCCAAATAGCATTTAAAAACATTAAAATAAAATTTGAGGCCAGGCTCAGTGGCTCACACCTATAATCCTAGCACTCTGGGAAGCCAAGGAGGGGAGGATTGCTTGATCTTCGGATTTCAAGACCTGTCTGGACAAGAGAGAGAACCCTCATCTCTACAAAAAAAAAAAAATAGAAAGAAAGAAAAATTAGCCAGGGACAGTGATATGTGCTTGTAGTCTTACCTACTTGGGAAACTAAGACAGGAGGATTTCTTAAGTCCAGTAGTTTGAAGTTGCAGTAAGCTATGATCATGCCACAACACTTTAGCCAGGGCAACAGAGTGAGACTCTGTCTCAAAAAACAAAAATAACTTTTAAGTTCACATTCATTTACAGTGTTTTAAGGAATTCAATTTCCAAGAAAAGTAAATAATCGTGTTGAAATCCCAAAGAAGAAAACCTTAATTCTCTAACAAAAAGACGGCTCTTAAAGATCAGATCCACAAACCTAGCAGCTGCAGTAGTTTTCAAATGTCTTAGCTGCATCAGCAGGAAGCCAGCCAAAGTCCTGTCCATTCAGCCATAGAATTTATCCTTTTAGTTCCTTTCTTATAATTTGGAATGCTACAATATTGCAGTATTGAGAATTCTGTACGCCTGGTACTGGGTCAGAAGTGTATTTGACTTACAAGGTTTTAGGAGAAAGAAGTTTAAACTCCTCTTACCCCACCATATTTGTGTATATAGCTGAATTATTTCAGCTATAAATAACAAAACAAGACTATTTTAAAAAAGCATTCAATACCACAGTATGTAGGGGTAAAATGGCGCAATATCTGGGATTTGCATTAAAGTACTTCAGCAAAGAGGAAAATTAGGTAATAGATGAAGAAAATGACAAAATCTAGATAGTAATTTGAGTAGTGAGTAGAGGAATCCATTGTATTACCCCTCTACCTTTGTGTACACTTTGAATATTTTTTTCTTTTTAAGTATTACTTTATTACAGAAGAAATTTTAAATTTAAAACAGAAATCTGGACAAAGGTGTAGTCCATCTTGGTACATCTCAGTCTGAATCTAGATTCACGTCCTTAATGGTAGATCTCAGCTCTGATTTGTTATTTACGTTTATATTTATTTATTTATTTATTTTTATTTTTTGAGACTGAGTATCACCTTGTCTCCCTCGGTAGAGTGCTATGGCATCAGAGCTCACAGCAACCTCAGACTTTGGGGCTCAAGCAATCATCTTGCCTTAGCCTCCCAAGTAGCTGGGACTACAGGTTCCCACCACAACGCCCGGCTGTTTGTAGAGATGAGGTCTCTCTCTGGATCAGGCTGGTCTCAGGCAATCCAAACACCTCAGCCTCCCAGAGTGCTAGGATTACAGGCATGAGCCACACTGCACCTGGCCGAGTGTTGTTTCTTTTTTTAAAAAAAACTAGTGCAATGAATAAATAAATAAATAAAATAGTGCTTTCACAAAGTCCAACTCAAAAACGTGAGAGGGACCTGTGGCCCAGAACACAGAAACAGTCAGAAATTTCAGAATGATTCTTGACTTTGTATCTCATCTCTGAGTTTCTGGGGACGTGGTATGTTCTTGGTAGGCATTGCTTGCTTTCTGCTCATGGTGGACATTTGTTGCTTCTTTGCTGTTCATCATTTATTCTGTTTCCTATGATAACAATTCCTGAGTTTCCATTTGGGTACCTACCCCAACCACATTCTTAGTCCATGAAGGTAATTCTAATGGATGTGGGTGGAGTTTATGATCAAGATTAAGTCAATCAGAGCTCCCCTCAGCCACTGATTGGGTCATACATGGTCACATGACCTAAATCAAGCTAATCAGAGCCAAGAGAAGCTCAGGTCTTAGATGTATGTATGCGTTACAGGGAAGTGAACTCTCTTTTCCACTGAATAGGTTCAACTGTTCTTGCAGCTGCTTGAAACCATCATGTACCAGGTATAGTCAAACAGTGAACTTAAATACAGCAAAAAAAAAAAAAAAAAAAAAAAAACACTATAACCATGGGAGATGAAAAGAAAACAGGTTCTAATGGCATCATGTGAGCCCCAACCAGTGCTTGAAGACCTTCCTTTTCCTTTCAGTTATGTAACCCAATAAATTACCTAAGGAGCTCTGACTAATCCATAGTGTAATTGCTCCATTTTGTAATTAAGTCACTCTGTATAGTCATGGCTGAATAACAGTATTTTCTAAGTTTTGCCCACCAAAAGAAGATGCATAAACTTAAAGCATAATTCTTACTTACTAAAATACATGAATGAGTTCTAGAACTGTGACTACATGGCCATTAAACTCTGTTTTTAATTCAACAAATATCACATGCCTATTCTAAGATTATACTAAATGCTGAATCCAGCAAAATTAGGGCAGCTCAGAAATGGAAAATAAATGCAATCCCTTACATGTTTCAATTTGCTCAGTTGATATATCTAGCTCTGTTTGAAATTTTTATAACAAAACATTTTAAAAGCATTTTAGTAACATAACTCTTATTGCCCAACTCCGTCCTAGAAGACTGAGGGTCAGGCTGGTGTTATTAGAACAGGGATGGGGATTTGAATAAGGCATTCTGTGGCTGCTAAAGCCAGATATAAGAAAGATCCCAAAAATAGATTCCAGAAAGAAAGTTGAGGCCAAAAAACACAATCTCATCAAAGCAACAATACATATAAAGGGAATGGGCACAGGATGAAATAGAAATAAGTGGGAGCCAATGGAGAAATCAGCAGCAACCTGCTAGAACAGAAGATGAAGGAGATGGAGAATCTCTAAGACCCTGTTTATTACATTTTCAATCAACATTTGAGAAAGGTGAGAAATGATGTCTATTTTAGAAAAACAGTAAAAGGGCCGGCTGCAGTGGCTCACACCTATAATCCTAGCACTCTGGGAAGCCAAGGCAGGTGTATTGCTTGAGCTCACTAGTTCAAGACCAGCCTGAGCCACATCAAGACCTCCATCTCTAAAAATAGCCAGGTGTTGCGGTGGACACCTGTAGTCCCAACTACTCGGGAGGCTGAGACAAGACAATCACTTAAGCCCAAGAGTTGAGGTTGCTGTGAGCTGTGATGCCACCGCACTCTACTGTGGGTGACAAAGTGAGACTTGTCTCAAAAAAGGAAAGAAGGAAGGGAGGGAGGGAGGGAGGGAGGGAGGGAGGAAGGAAGGAGCACCTGTGGCTCAGTGGGTAGGGCACTGGTCCCATATACCAAGGGTGGTAGGTTTGAGCCCAGCCCCAGCCAAATTGCAACAAAAAAATAGCCAGGCGTTGTGGCAGGCACCTGTTAGTCCCAGCTACTCGGGAGGCTGAGGCAAGATAATCGCCTAAGCCCAGGAGTTGGAGGCTGCTGTGAGCTGTGTGATGCCACAGCACTCTACTGAGGGTGGTAAAGTGAGACTCTGTCTCTACAAAAAAAAAAAAAAAAGAAAGAAAGAGAGAACAAAAGAAAGAAGAAACATACTGGCAAGCCATCTTTTCATTTTTACTATTTTAGTCGAAAAAACACTCATCTAAATGAAAAAGAAGAGAACCCACAGACTTCTTATCCTGTTATAAACCGTTTCTTTAGATTGTGAGATAGAAATGGCAAATTAGCAATCCACATCTACTCCAACTTTTCTAGCAAGCCCTGTAGTACTGCAGAGGCTAGAAAGCTAAACCTGTCTTTCTTTCCTGTAGCAAGAGTTCTGGATCAGGACCATCAATTAGATGTAATCATGTGAGATTAGAAAGATGGAAGGGATGTGAGGGCAGTTTTCACCATTGCTGGGCTCTCTGTGGCTGATGGCAAGTTTGACTGGTGAGGAGAGAGACTAGACTTTTTTGCAGTAGAGTTCCAATGTCCTGTCACCAGCTTTGTGAGGCAATTGCGGTGAGCTCTTGTACTCTACAGTTCCGTGGCAGCCTCTTGATTCCCCACCTTTCTGATTAAGTAGCAGCTAAAATTTCAGGCCAGTTCACCAGTATTGTTCTGGGAGTCACTTCAGCAAGCTCCTGAGCTCACTACTCTAATTTTATACGAACCTAATTTCCTATCCTTTTTTTTTTGAGACAGAGTCTCACTTTGACATTGATGCCCTTAGTAGACTGCTGTGGCATCATAGCTCACAGCCACCTCAAATTCTTAGGCTCAAGTGATTCTCTTGCCTTAGCCTCCCAAATAGTGGAACTACAGGTGCCCACCACAACACCCAGCTATTTTTAGAAATGGGGTCTCACTCATGCTCAGGCTGGTCTCAGACTCTTGAGCTCAAGCAGTCCTCCTACCTCAGCCTCCTAGAGTGCTAGGCCAAGCCCGGCCTTATCTCTCTATTTTTAAAAGAGCTAGGATGATTTCCACTTCCTGCAACTCACCCCTGAAGCATCTACTTCTAAAGCATTATAGATTTGCGATGATAAACAAGTCAAACCAAAGATGAATCTCATTTATAGGAAGGTGTCATTTGAGCACAAAAAATAGTACTGAGAAATAGGATGTATGCAAGTAAGCAAAGTAGTGGAGAATATAAATCTCTGCAATAACCAGTAAGATTCTGTTACTGTCCTCTGGTAGAGGTTCCGACAGGGCAAACGTTCATAATGCCAACTCATGCATTTAGCAGTGTTAGTCAAGTTAATGAGGTCACTTGTACTCACTTGTTTTCATTTACCTATTGCACACTTAGACCCAATGTGAGACATTAATGAATTGAATAGGTCACCAGATACAGTGGTCTGGTCAAGATGCAGCTGTTTGTAAAAGGTTATAAATCAGATTAAAATCCTCATTTGTCATAGAGCCAGGGAAACCATACTCTTCCTTTTTCCACAGATCCATCCACACTTTTCAGAAAAGAACTGTTAAATAAACCCAGGTTATCATTATTAGAAAGCATTACTCATTAAAATATACAGATCACTACCTATTTTTATCATTAAAAGGACAGCAAGGAATAAAAGTCATAAAATGCTATCAAAGTGAATATATCTACATCTCATTATTGAGAATCCTAGGGGAAAAAGCATTACCAAAGAGAAAATCACCCCAATTTCTCCAATTTAGTCATTGAAGGCTAAAGAAGTAGAATTCATTCCTATTGTTAAGTTTCTCTAAATGTCTTATCATCTTATTAACAACTCTGTTCTATTAAAATAGTTATTTCACAGAGTATATCTGCAACAAGGTAGCATGGCAATCAAACTCAAATCCATACTCTACAGCTCTGTGAGTTTCCCCCAAAACTATCATTATTGATCCAGTTAGAAGTAAGAAATTTAAAATGCAAGCACATGTCAAGGGTAAAGAGCTACCAAAAACAAAATAAAGGGTATAGTTTATCACAAAATACCACATGTAATTCTAATTACTTTAGATTATATCATTCCACTGCTATAAAATGAATTCTTCGTGTGTGTGTGTGTGTGTGTGTGTGTGTGCAAAATGTATTTACACACAGTACCAATATTTGAAGACGTGGTCAATTTAGAATATTTTAAATAATATAAAAAACTTGTTAATTGTTCTTTTATTAATGTTAACCTTACAAAGCAAGAAGCAGCTAAAATAAACATATACTCACAAACTATGTTTATTTCACAATACATAAAAAAAGAGAATGGAGTTTGTGTCACTATTTATCACCTATGTGTATATCAGACCTTGCAAGTGATTCTGCAGTTGCTGCACAGTGGGAGCCCTTAGGCGGGTTAGATATCTGATTCCTGTGCTCTGCAACAAATCTAACTCCTGCATCCAGCAGAGCCGGGGGTCATTCTTAGGTCATGGTGGTTAAAGATGGCTGTCAATTCACTGCTTGGGCTAGATTTCAAGTCTCCTTTATCTCCGTTACATTGATGATTCCTAGTGATAGCTTGGGAAATTAACCATACAATCAATATGCAACTTAATGTTTTGTTTTGTAGCACCAAAGTGACTATCTTAACAGCTCAGTGTGCTGTATTTGAAAG
Organism: Perodicticus potto; assembly: GCA_963574655.1. Taxonomy (NCBI): domain Eukaryota; kingdom Metazoa; phylum Chordata; class Mammalia; order Primates; family Lorisidae; genus Perodicticus; species Perodicticus potto. The sequence goes on from CAUYRH010131662.1 coordinate 11,022, forward strand.
TCTGTTACCTCTTAAAAGCTAAGAACTGGAACAAATATATCTGAATAAACAGTTACGGCTCTACGCTGCCTTGCAAATTTTAAAAAGGAGAGCTGTAATAAAAACAGGTTAAACTAGCTGGTATAGCTTCTTCTCAATGCAAAGGTAATTATTATTCAGTCAAAAAATATGCAGTGAAAAAGAGTAATTACATAAGAAGACATTATAATCCTGAGAGTATCCACCAGGTGTTTTTATTGTGATGAATACCCTTTTGGATCCCCATGTCTGCACAGCTTAATGTTTGTCACAAATTCTCAATAGCTAAGGAGAAAGACAGGCCTTAATTGTAAATTTGCACATGGTTTATTGCCAATGCAATGGCATGAACACATTTAACAAGATTGTCATTCCATTTAATTACTTTGATTTTGACATGGACCTATTACAGATAAAATTGATGGTATGAGTTATGAGAACCATAAAAAAAAAAACACAGTTTTCTCTTCAAAGGTTGAGTGTTAAGGTGTTCTTCATATTCTCTATGGCTATGTGCATTAGTGAAAGAAAAAAATAAAGCATGATAATAGGATAAGCATCCTCAACTTGCTTCCTTCTAAATTGAGTTATGCTTGGGATAAGACAATGATGATCATTTCTTTTAGATTACCTGGGTTAGATCTGTAAAATCTAAAGAAAAGCAACAAATGAATAAGTAAGCAAGTGGACAAAAACAGAGAAAAGTGCTCTCCCACATTAAGCCTGTGTTAATTTTTATTATATTTGTCATTTCTGTTTTTCTCTGCAATATTTAAAGGTATTTATTACACTTTTGCCTCAGACAAGGTATTTATTACACTTTTGCCTCCTCCATCTCAGGAGCTGGCACTAAACTCAGGATTTATGCAGATGGACAGGAGGTGTGTGAGGACTACAGTTATAATCAGTCATTGTCATGAATTTGGAATAGATGACAAGAAGGAGCCAGCAGCTGTATTCAAGTGCAAGACGATGGGGAAGTGCCTGGCTTCCTGGCATGTGCAGCCGAGTGGGAAGGTGCCAGACATTGTCTGGTAGAGCAGAAAGTACTGGCTTTCTCTTCCACAAGCTGAGGGAAGGAAGAGCACAGCATCAATGTTTTATTTAGTCACATTAAACTGTCTACTACTTGAGTTCATTCTCTACATTCTAGTTTTTGACTCATAAAAGAAGGTATCTTCTTAAAATGACTCCATAAGCCTTACTTCCATCTCCTGTGGAAAAAAAAATCTAAATTTCTAAATATACCTATAAATAAATTACCCAAATAAATAATGAATCAAAGAATGTTCTTTGGGGGGCTGGGAGTGGTGGTTCATGACTATAATCTTAGCACTTTGAGAGGTCAAGGCAGAATCCCTTGAGTTCAGGAGTTCAAGACCACCCTGAGCAAAAGCCAGACCCCTATCTCTATTCAAAATAGAAAAAAAATTTGGAAGGATGTTTGGAAAGTACTTAGAGATCTAAAAATATACCTTCCATTCGATCCTATAATTCCTTTACTAGGTATATACCCAGAAGACCAAAAATCACACTACAACAAAGACATCTGTACCAGAAAGTTTATTGCAGCCCAATTCATAATTGCTAAGTCATGGAAGAAGCCCAAATGCCCATCGACCCACGAATGGATCAATAAATTGTGGTATATGTATACCATGGAATATTATGCAGCCTTAAAGAAAGATGGAGACTTTACTTCTTTCATGTTTACATGGATGGAGCTGGAACATATTCTTCTTAGCAAAGTATCTCAAGAATGGAAGAAAAAGTCTCCAATGTACTCAGCCC
>CAUYRH010131666.1:0-27189 GCA_963574655.1 Perodicticus potto
ACAAGTCCATTGTCATCCTTGAACTTCTTGAGCCGAGACTTGCTCTTGGGTGGGATGGAGAAGGTGAGCGAGCTCTTGTTGAACTCAAGTGGAAAGACACCTACATCTCCATCAAAACGGTTTTTGGACACCTGCAGATACCGCTTCCCTGGGCCGGTTACCAGCTTCCTGTCCTGCAGGATCAGAATATTGTCTGCTTCCTGGCTTGCCTAAGGGAAAGGGACAGAAGGAGGCATGAGTAAGAAAGTGCATAAGTGAAGCAGAAAGGAAGGTTGAGGGTGCAGGGAGAAGTGGTAAGAATGGGGGAAGGGAAAAGTACTTCCCCCACATCACCAAAGCTCCATGGACTACTGACCACAATGCTGGGGCAACCCACATCTTTCAGATCCCTGAAAAGCTTACTGTTGTCTCAGATTTTGCACATGTTGCTCCCTCTCCTCCTCTACACCTGGCCACCCCACACATCTCAGCTTTTTCCCATCATTCAGGTCTCACTCCAAATGTCACACTTTATTAGAAAGACCATTCTTGATCCTCTTGAGTAAAGGAAGTGCCACTGTTTTTTTACTTCTTCATGATTTTCTTTCCCAACTCCATGTTTGTTCCATGTGGCACACAGTTTGTGCTCCTTGTCCTTAAGTCCCTGTGCTCAGCCCAGGTCTGGAATGTCATAGGTGCTCAGTGTAACATTGTAAGCTCTAAGATGGGGCTGGTCCTGCTGCCCAGAAGGATCTCCCATTTATTTGATTATCTAATGCCTATGTTCTGCCAAACCTCAACTCAACCTTTGCCAATACCTCCTCTGGGAAGTCTCCCCAGGTATACCAGGCTGACTCATATCTTTTCTCTTTGCTTCCCAAATACCTGTGCTACCTGTCATAGCTCATATAACACTGAGTTACAATTACTGTCTCATTATTTTCCCCACTAGAGAGTGTGAGCTCCTGGAGAGCAAAGGACCAACTATTATGAATCTTTATATTTCTAGCACACATATTACAAGTTTGAGAACTCATCCTAGGAAAATGTGTTACATACCTCATTGCTGAATATCACTATAGTCACCTTTAGTCATCGAAAGACTCCCCTGGGGAAGCTATGCACCAACACCAGCCCTTAGTCCAGACTTCAAAGCAATTTTGGAACTCTTTTTCTGAAATGACCATCAGATCTGTCATCACATGGCACACCGAACAATGCAACAATGAACACCACTCAGCAAGATACTGTCACACGTCAACACAAACACAACTGTGAGACACTGAAACCTTACTGAGTATATTGTACAGTGCTGCCAATGTAAGTGGATGGTGGCAAAGTTTGTGAACTTAACTATCAAACCTGATACAACAGCTCTGATGGCCATTCCAGAAAAGGAGTTTCAATATTGCTTTGTAGGGTGGACTAGGTGCTGGCATTGGTGCATAGCTTCCCAAGGGGAGTACTTCAAAGGAGACTAAAGTGATATTCAGCAATGACGTATGTAGCACGTTTTGTAGGATGACTTTGTGAACTTAACTGTCAGTCCTCGTACTCCATATGTGATGGGCACAAAAGGCACTGCCTCTTGGCTTTTCCAGACGGGGAGTCCAGGCTTGTTAAGAATGAGGATTACTGTACCTCTCCTCAAACCTTTCCCAACATGATTTTAGCCTGAATGATGGCCACCCCCTACTCTCGTAAGCTTGATGTCCTCTAAAGGCTACTCACTTTGGCTGAGCCAAAAATGGATGCTGTCTGCAGTTCCTTGTCATCATCTTCTTTCCGAGGGTGAATGACCAGTGTTACATGGCAGCTACTATCTGTTGCAAACTTCCGAAAGGCCCCAACAATGTAGTCTTGAGCTGCAATCCTGTCCCCAACAACACAAAGAGGTTATCAGACATAGAAGGAGAAGAACATACATGTATTGTTTTTTATTCTGAGACAATCTTACTTTGTTGCTCAGGTTAGAGTGCCGTAGGGTCATCCTTGCTTACAGCAACCTCAATTTCTTGGGCTCAAGGGATCCTCTTATCTCAGCATCCCAAGTAAGCTGGGACTATAGGTACCTGTAACAACGCCCAGCTTGCTTTTTTTTTTTTGGTAGAAGTAGGGTCTCCTTCTTGCTCAGGCTGGTCTTGAACTCCTGTGCTCAAGCAATCCACCCACCTCAGCTTCCCAGAGTGCTAGGATCACAGGTGTGAGGCATTGTGCCTGACCCATACACATATACTTGATTCACTCATCGCTCCCACAAACCAGTACAACCCATTCCACCTTCCTCTACCCAAGAACTCACTCAAGTCCCTGCCCTTATTTCCTACTAACACACCCCATACCTCCATAAAATATATGTGGGGTGGTATGTACCTGTACACATCTCAGAAAATAGGAGAGTACAGTGTAGGTGCCCAGAGGCCAGTGGCCTGAGAAGACATGCATGTTCAAGGGGTTCAAGCTAGACAAGAGGAGGAATGTCACCTGTCTGTGGACAGCTGCTCGTGGCCCATCATGAACTGCAGGTTGTCGATGACCACATGACAAATGTCATAAACATAGACTGCATGTCGCATTGTGTCTATTACAGTTCTAGAAAGAGGAAAGAGCAATGGATTTGAGTCAACTACAAGCTATCTCCAGACCATCCCAGGCAGAAGAGCTAGCACCCTAAAAACTCTTGTGGCCACTTATTCTGCCCTCCCAAACCTGTCTAAGAAGACCTAGAAGGAGTCCCCTCTGGAGCTGGAAAAAGAACCAAAGTTCCTGAGTGCTGGGATCTGTCCAGAAAAGCAAAGTGGCTGGAATTTGTGGTGGGGGTTTTACCTGATACTCTGCTGCCCATGGAAAGTCATGAAATAGAGGGGCAGGTCTTCAAATCGGTCGGCCCACTCATCATATTTGTCCAGTTGCTCTTCGAGCCGCCCCATAGCAAACTGTGTCAGCATGACCCGGGCTAGTCTCACGTTGCTGATCTCAAAGCTACCCCACAGTGTGTTCACCCCCTGGGAACACAAATCCAGGGCATACTCACTGATGAATGTCGTCTTTCCACTGCCTGTTGGCCCTGCACAGGGGTGAAGCACAAATCTGGGTGAGGAGAAAGTCCCACTCTTGAAACCAAGACCTAACTCAGGGCTTCAGAAACCCTCTTCTTGACATTTTCACAGCTCAATCCCATGTTTTTGTCATCTGATCCTCTATTTCTTTACCCTAAGCAGTGATTTCCCAAAGGGTTACCTGTGAAGACCGTCAGTTCGCCCTTCCGATGCCCTTTCAAGAGACGATTGAGGTCTGGGAAGCGGCTCCAGCGGACACCAGCTACCTGCTCCACATTTGACAGTTCCCCTAGCACCTCCTCCCGAAGCTGCCGGAAAGATACAATGGACTTGTGCCAGGCAGGCAGGGCAGAACGAAGAATACGAGAAAGATTTAAACCTCGGTTCAGGGCCTCCAAGGGACAGGGTTGCTGGTCCCCAGGCCGCACCAAGGAACATCGCTTGGGGTTTAGTTTTCGGGCAAACAATTTGGCAGCTTCCCAGGACCGGAGGTCATCCCCTAACCAGAACACAATACGTCGGAACTGTTCAAGGTAAGGGAGTAAGGCCGGAGGTAAACAGGATGTTCCTCGGGGTAGAGCAAGGGTGGGCAGCCCTGTGGATTGGTTCAAGGCCAGGCTGTCAAGCTCATGACTTGTCAGTACCACCTCAACATCTCGACGACTGATCAGTGGTAATCCAAACAGATTGTGATAGGCACCAGGCCGGGGAATGGTGGTCTGTATGTAGTGCACTCCATCCCCCTGGCCTTCAGCCCCTAATAGCTTCAGGCCTCGTAATCCCCAGCTCCCAGGGTAGAACCAAGGGAAGACCAGGCTGCGAGCAGACCGAAGATACCGCACACTGAAACGCCTGAGAGTGTCATCTGTAACCTTGTTAAGGCCAAACATTGTACGAGCCAGTTGTATTTCTTCTGGGTCAGGAAGCTCCCAGAGAGGTACGGCTCGGTCCCAGATCCTCTGGACCTCTTCAATGTCCTCAGCTTCTGGGGTCTTACTAAGCAGGACCCCCTCTCGGGTCCCATCCCCTCGCCCCTCCACACTGGCCTGGAAGTCTTCCCAGCTCCCCTCTGCTAGGCTGGTCATGCACAAAAAGCGGCCCGTGGTCTTGTCAATGAAGAGGCTGAAGGAAGTGGTAACACTAGCCTGGTCTTTGAGCTGTGAAGACTCCACAAAGGGGCTTGGTGCCCGCAGGCAGCTGTGGCCATCCTGGAAGGTGATCCCATGCCCCCGCAAATACTGGCGGATTTCAGTTGCAGTTATAGGCAATGCTGGTACCTCCAAGGCTGGGAGAGCCTCCTTTCTGTACCGTCTGCGAGGAAGGGCTGGGACCAAGCTTCGGGGTAGGCCCCTCCGACCCATCCACACCCCACGAAGGGGTAGCAAGATACGGAGGGGGCACCCACTTCGGAAAAGGACCCACATTCCTAGCCAAATGTAGGAAGTCACTACTTGAAATGCCTTAGGTGCCTGGTTCGGACGTCTTCACGAGGTCAGGCCTTAAGGATGCTTCACACGGCACTCTACAGAGCTCACTCTAAGTGTCTTCTTTCTCCCCTCAAACTTCTTCCTCATAAACACCCCCTGAATTCTCTTCAGCCCCTCTCACTGCTACCTCACATCTATGCTCATCTACATCACCCTTTCATGTATATGACCCTCCAAAATGGCTCCCTTACCTCTGTGGTCCTTTACAGTTTCTCTCCACCACCATCACACCTCTACGACTGTCCACAGAACTCCGCACAGTTCCTCCCTGATATGGTTTCTCTATATCATCTCCTCAAATCTACTGCAGCCTCCCAGAATCTCCTCGCCGCCCTCATCTCTACAGCCATCTGCACCCTTTTTGTAGTCCTGCTCTGGGCCTCACAGCGACATTCTTTGCTTCTCTTTCCCTCATTGGGACCTCCGTTTGCCTCGTGCGCCACTACCTGACGCCTGCCGATCTCCGAACCCACAGGAGTGCCCACTTCGCTATCCCCTCCGCGCCTTTCCTCCACTCTACACTAGAAGATCTGCGGCGCAGGTCCGGTGTCACCGCTGTAGTCTCACCCCTCTTCCACAGCATGTGTCCCTCGAACGCGCCACTCGCTTTGACCCCGGAAGCAAAACTCCGCGGGAACGGATGTCCCGGAACCGGAAGCCTGGGGTTTAGTCCCGCCCCCACCACGCGCCTCTTTGGTCTGCGGTTTCCGGTCTGTAGATCTGTAGATCTGTAGTTATGACTGGGCGCGGGACTTCGAGTCGCTTCTTGACCAGTGTCCTCCACAATGGACTGGGTCGCTACGTGCAGCAGCTGCAGCGTCTCAGCTTCACCCTCAGCCGCGACGGGGCCTCCTCCCGCGGTGCCAGGTGAGCCAGGGGAGGTGCGCGGGCGGGAGTGGGGATAGTAACGACTACCAGGGGAGGTCGCTCCAGTTCACGGGTTACAGTGCTGACCGGTCTCGAGTTCCTCAGGGAGTTCGTGGAACAGGAGGTGACTGATTTTGCCCGACGGAACCCCGGAGTCGTTGTATATGTGAACACGCGGCCCTGCTGCGTGCCCCGAGTAGTGGCAGAATACCGTGAGTGGGGCCGGGCTAGGGCTGGAGGGCAGGATCGGGCTCGCCCCGCTAGCCGCCTTCTACTCACTCCCCACTTCCCTCCTGCCAGTTAACGGGGCTGTGCGTGAGGAGAGCATCCACTGCAAGTCAGTGGAGGAGATCGTGACGCTAGTGCAGAAGCTGGCCAACCAGTCCGGCTTGGAAGTGATCCGCATCCGCAAGCCCTTCCACACAGACAACCCTAGCATCCAGGGCCAGTGGCACCCCTTCACCAACAAATCAACCACGTTTGGCGGGCTACGCCCCCGAGAGGTCCCGGAGCCTGCTTCAGCACAGGTGCAAGCACAGTGAAGAATTCCCCCACCACCTATATCCCCAGGTTTTGGACCTTTACTTCAGTAGAGCTGATTCTTCCTCTTTGGGATTCCAACCCCAGGCAGACAAGTGGAAACCACCAAAATGAGAAGTTGACAACAGATTTTGTTTGGGTTAAAGAAGAGCTGCCTGTTTTGTTTCCAGTGCCCACTTCTATTTCTTAACCAGTGGCATCCCTGAAACCTGAGCTGAGAGAACCTTCAAGGATTTGTTTTCAGAAATCCAAATTAATAATAGTGATCTCAAAACACAATAAGGAGTGTCATGGCTGGCTTTTGAAAAATCTCTGATGTCTTGCTGCTACAACCATTGAGCTAGAGAGAGCTAGTTGTTCTGTACTGTGAGCCTGTCATTGGGCTATGGATTTTGTGTGACTGTTTGTGTACAGATTAGAAAGCTTAGGTTAACAAACTTGACCTGCATTCATGGTTGAGGTCTTATTTCAAAATTTGTGCATATTCTAAGCTTACGAGCCATTTTTCATTATTCTGAAACCAGCAGAATATATAACATCCCTTTGGGATGGTTAGTATCATCAGCTATATGATTAATGTAGGCCTGACCCCTGGAGGGAATGATTCTTACACCAAGTCCCTGGTAACAAGCTTTTCCTGATCCCGGCTGCACAACTCCTCTCCTCTAGGCACCGCTTTGTACAGAAATGAATTCATGTTTTCCTTTGGGCCAGTGGGTGGGTGGTCTGAAAAGCTTCTTGAAGAAGAGAAGGAAAAGAGATAAATGAGTATGTTCTAAGCTTAGTTTTTAAAAGGGAGGGGTGGGGAGGAAATAAGAACCAGGAAGTAAAAATCTATAAACTCTTGTATGAATTCTTGAAATGTAATTTTTCTTGTTTGTCATGCCCTATCACCATGATCAGTGAATAGTGTGAGCCTTAATAAAAGGGCCCATGTGTCTGCCCAGGACAGACGCTGAGGATCCCAAGTTCCTTTGCAAGTGGCATTATGGGGAAGCACAGCCAACCTTGGATGCAGAAATCACTTCTCTCCAGGCTCAGGAGCCTGTCCCCTGGTGATAGGAGTAGGCTAGTCTAGACTAAGCAGATTACTCATAGCTGTTGGGAAAAAGGATATTTATTAACCAACGTGGGGGGAGGAGCTGAGCCCAGGCTCCCCACTCTGTCACATGCCTTTTCCACCCACCTGGGTAGTGAGTGGGGGCATTCCTAAAGAAGTATAGCCATTCTTGCAATAAATACATTCATTGTGGGGTGGAGGTGGGAGAGGCTGGGGTAAGGGCAGTAAAAACCCGTGGGATTCCACGTTCTCAGCTACAAAAATAAGTCATCCTCATCCAAAGGGCATGGGAGAACTCAGTCAAGATTGATTGTCCCATATAGGTCTAGAGACAGCAGAGGCCCCTGGACCCTGAAAGTGCCCCGGTGAGGTAGGACAGGGGTGGGAGCCAAGCATCCAAACTCCCAGGCTCTGCCCTTTGCATAGTTCCAAGAACTATGGGCTTCATGAGCTAGTTGAGACATCAGATCTTTCCTCTCTTCCCCTACTGTAGTCTAGGGGAAGCAAATGGTTAGTCCCCCAAAGGGAGGCTGGCTCATCGAGTGCAGTGTTGGTCATCCATCCTAGGGAAGGGTCTGTGAGGACAGTTAAATAGGAGGGGGATTTCCCTCTGAAATGTCCCTGGACCAAACCCGACAGACGGGTCCATGGTGGCAAGGGGAGGCTCAGAAAGTGCATGTGGTGGAAATGTAAGCACATGTGTGATACAAGGTTGTGTTACCACATGTGTGGGGAAGGGACATGCCTGGAGGTCGGTCTCTATTGAGAATGACCAAAGGAAGTGGTGAGGCTGATTCACAAGAGCTGTACAGGAAGGGAGAAGAGGAGAACGATGCAGGTTTAACTCCCCAGGCCAGCCTCTTGCCAAGCTCTTGTCAAAGAGGTCATCACATGGAGCTGGGAGTGGGGAAGAGGACTAGAATGGGATGTGACAAGTCAAAAAGAAGGGATGAAAACAAGAATGTACCAGGAGAAGATGGGGGTGGGAACACTGCAGCCCAGCTGATAACCATTATTCCATGTGCACATGTGAATGTATGCAGGGCTCAAGTGGCTGGCAGAGGTCTTGTCTGGCTTCAGGACCATCCAGCACACAGGGCCATGCAGAGGGTGGTGATATTGAGGCCATCTGGACCTGCAGAGCCCTGCCTAGGAGAAAGAGAAAGGGTTTGGGCAGATGAATGGGACAGCAGGATGGAGTCCTCCCAAGTGTGTAGGTTAAGGGGAGAGGAACTGGGTCTGGGTCTGCAGAGCACCTAGTCCTGAGGGAGCACCTACCTCTGAGGAGCACCGATGGGCCTGGGCAGCTCACATGTGGGTCTGTGGAGACTGAGGAAGGGGCTTTGGCTAGGCCTGACTCAGGCCAGCCCTACAGGGACACTAAAATGTTGGGAGAAGGGTAAGGAGCAGGGAGTGTGAAGGGAGGGGGGCTGTGTTAGGAAGGCAGCGGCCCAGCCCCAGGTAGACAGGCTGGCTTGGAAGAGTTTGTTCTGGTAGGCTGCGCTTAAACAGAGCTCTCATCTAGTTGCTCTACGAGTTGCGTGTGCTTCCTCTTCTCCAGGATGCGGCTGAGTTCCTCGGTGAAGGAGCAGGGCCCTGCCGGTACTCCATTGTTGCTCTGCCTCAGGAGCACATAGCTGTTGCCATTCATTCTTCGCAGCCGACTGGGCAGTGCCACCAGCCCATTGGTCAGCTCAGCTGGGGGTGGTGGGGGTGGTGGGGGTGGTGGGGCTGGGGCTCCCTCCCCAGGGATGATCTGGAGGCAGCTGCCCTCCAGGCCACCAGCCCCCTCCCCATTGTCACCCTCGTCTTCCTCTCCAGGACACTGGCCTGAGACTGTCTGCAGCTGCACAGCAGATCCCCCTGCTCTACCAGCCCGACCCAGTGAGTATTTCCGTCGACGCCCTCGTCGGCCTTCCTGCAGACAGGCCACATAGAGGAGGGAGGAGGCCAGGATGAGGCAGAGGCCACCAAGTACAGCAATGGCTAGCACATAGAGCATCCTCACATCAGGTGCCAGCTGTGCCCCAGGCATGGCAGGGGCTTGTGGAGCTGGGGCAGAAGTGGCCTGCCGGACTGTAAGGCTATAGGAGGCTAGCAGGGTGCGGAGACCATTCTCTTCAGCGTAGCAGCCATAGTTGCCACTGTGCTTGGGTTGTGTGTCTGTCACCAGCAGCCCATCCACACCTACGCGGTAGCCATCCTGCCCATCACTTAGACCCATGCTCCCATTGAGTAGCCACAAGGCCCGGGCCAGGTTGGATGGCTGGTCACAGGGCAGGAGGACATCATCACCCAGGAGCACAGAGCGGGTCTTCAGTGGTGGTGGTGGCCCTGGAAGGAGAGGAGAGGGAAGAAGTCAATGCTTGCCCATCCCAGGAAGGTCACTGGAGATGGCAAGCTAATTGTTCACTGCTAAGTTCCTGACAGTAAGCTCAGAATCTGGAATCACAGTGACAGCTGAGCTCTGTGCTCATGCATCTGCATAAGGTTCACAGTGGCTCTTTTCAGGAAGCAGGCAGTGCCTTGGGCCTTTTTTCCTTTCGCCATGTTCTCATCCTCTCCTGTGGTTTCAATTCTAACTATTTGCCAATGACTCCTAATCTCTGCATCCAACACAGACCTTGCTTCTGAGTGCCAGATTTGAATGTCTACCATGTGCTGGACATGTCCATGTGAAGTCTCTTGGGCACCTCAGTAAGGCCAAAGCACTTCCAAAGTACACCAGGTCCTTTCCTTGTAGTGCAACCACTGTGAATGGCATCCTCAGCTCCGCAGCTGCTTAAGTCAGAAACCTGGGAGACTGCTTTGCTACTCTTTCTTCCTCACCTGTGTATCCAACGCTTACCAAGATTCTGTTTCCAGATTCTGTCACAGACCTGATCACTTCTCTCCTATGACTGCCAGTGCACTGTGGCCCCCACTCTGACCTTACCTAACAAATAGATCAGTGGGTGATCTTTTGAAAACACATTTAATCATACCACTCCTCTGCCTAAAACTCTCCAGAGGTTTCCTACTGCTTTTCAGATAAAGACCCAATTTTCTTTTCTTTCTTTTTTTTTTTGAAACAGAGTCTCACTATGTCACCCTCGGTAGAGTGCCTGGTGTCACAGCTCATAGCAATCTCAAAGTCCTGGGTTTAGGTGATTCTCTTGCCTCAGCCTCCCAAATAGCTGGGATCCACCACAACACCCAGCTATTTTTTTGTTGTTGTAGTTGTCAGTGTTGTTTAGCAAGCCCGATTTGGGTTCAAACCCTCCTGCCTTGGTGTATGTGGCCAGTGCCCTAACCACTGAGCTATGGGTGCCGAGCCAATCTCAAAAGTTTTGTAGTGACCCACACATTCTTCCTTTAGATATCCTATCGGTTATCCTATCTGATCTTGGGGGAAATAACCATTACCCTTTTGAACCTTTTTCACAGTTGTGATTATTTATAAGCGTAAGTTATTTGTGTGATCATTTGATTGCCTATCTGCTCCTCCCACTTCCACCACTTGGGTATAAGCTCTAAAAGTGAGAAGACTCTACCCATATTGAACCTGTTTCCTCACTTTTAATTCGTTTGGACAGTAAATGTTTGTTGAACACTTACTCTGTTCCATGGTCTGTGCTGGGTCATCTTCACCAAAGGCACACAGGCAATCAAGTACAAACACGCACATACTGATGACAGTAAACGGTAAAGAGGACAGACATAGCTAGACCCATGCACATTCGTGAGTGTCACTTACCTGTATCTCTGTTGCCCTCACAGCCTCGATTTCCTCTTTCTATGTCCTGTATCAGTGCCGTCCTGGGGACAGAAGGTCAGGATTTGTGAACAAGGGGATCTGGGCTTTAGTTTCCCAGCAAAAGAGTTGATAGGACTATTATCAATAACTAGCTCCCCCTCCTCCAACAGCTGGCAGACCTTCCTCTTCCACTCAGGCCACGTGTGACCCTCACCTCCCACCACCTCCCACCTGCTACCCTGGGACCTGTTGGTTACAGTGGTGGCTGTCATGCAGGCATGGGTGCTGGGGTCCCAGCCACAGTAAGGGTCCCGGGCCAAGATGCAGTCATAGCAGGAATGGTAGCGGAAGCAGCTGGACAGTGGTAACTGGATGACTCCACTAGGGGCCCCCACGTAGAGGCTGTGCTAGGAGCCAGAGAGGACAGCTGGTCAGCAACGCCCCTGATTCCTACTTATAGACATAGCCTCTGTCCAACCTCCCCCCTCCCACTGCCTATTCCAGCAAGGCTGTATTAAGGGTCACAAATCAGGGGCTACCTGCATCAGAGAGATAACTAGGTTCTCCACAGACTGGGGCTCCTTGAAAACTTGTGTCTCTTCAATAATGTGCATCCCAGAGCCCAGGACCACAGCCTTGTGGATCCAACCATCAACTAGCATGGAAAGGGCAGAGAGTCAGACCCCAACAATGGGATCTGCTCTCAGTACCCTATGAGGGCTAATGGGAACAGCTCAGGAGACATGAGGTTGGGGACAGGAGACAGCTGGTAGCAGTACTCTCAGGACATTGGGTACTCCAGGCTATTCATAGCAATAATTGGATTTAGAAGCATTATTGACCAGGGTCAACAGGGATCAAGAATTTGGGTCAGAAGCACCTGTTCCCAGAAAAAGCAGGTCATAGGTGGGTCCAGCAGGTGTGGTGACGGGTGTCCCTGTGAGGTGTGTATAGCGCACATTGCGCTTGAGCAGCAAGGGCCGTCCACGTGTGGGTACCACAGGCCGAGCCATCAGTGGGTGCAACTTCACAAAGTCCAGGACCAGGGATGGCAAGTCTTGGGATGAGTTGTAGCCTTGGTTGCGCAATGAATCTGTGATGCACTGGGGTGAGGACAGGGGTGGTGAGTCTCAGGACTACACCACCTGCCTGCCCTCTCCACAATGCCACACCTTCTTCCCCTTCTGAAGGGCTCTGTTTACTCAGCACTGGCCCCAGGCCTGGGCACTCACCGAGCCAGGCCGGGGCTCAGGCACCCCACCCTCGTAGCGGCCCCAGCGCCGGGCACCATCCTGGTACTCCATGTAGGGGCCTGTGAAGACAGCCTGCACCTCGGCCAGGTCATAGCGGCAGATGGCTGAGGCCTCCAGGGTCTTCCTAGGGAAGCAACATAGTGGAGGGGGCCAAATCACACTTGAGTGAAGCCCGCCCCCTGACCCATGCTTAGCCTGGAGCCCACTGTCATCCTGGCCAATCCCAGCCATAAGCCCAAAGAGCGTCTTCTGAAATTCTCACTTTCCAGCCAGCCTTTCCCACAGTGATCATATTTCCTCTTTGGCCTCTGCTTTAGCCCCTGTACTGTCCCCAGTTCTTTGCCTCCCCATTGTCCCTCAACTGACCACTGTGTAATCAGCGTGAAGGCTGCATAGAAGTGTGTACGGGATGAGGTGTCAACATCCAGGCTGCAGACCCCACGCAGTGTCTCATACTGTGGAATGTGGCAGATTAGACGAGCCTTCAAGAAGGATGTCCACTTCTTCTGCAGGATCTTCTTCCCTCCTAGGTCTCCCTGCAGTGGTAGTGGCACAGGGTTAGTAGCCAGCGTCAGAGGTCCAGCCTCTACACTCGTGCCCCAACTGTGGCCCTATGCACCTTGCACACACGGGCCACACGGGCCACACGGTAGCTGCTTCGGCTCTGAGAGAAGCTGCTGGAGCCCTCCTCAGCGGCACGCTCCGTGAAGAAGTAGTAAACCTTATCATCATCACCCATCGCGCTGGCCTTGCTCTCCCGCACGAGGACGGAATATACAAACTCAGCATCTGTGGGCAGTTCAAATGGCTTCTGAGACAATCTGGGGATGCTTCCTAGACCCTTACCCTTCACTTGGCAACACACAGGAATGGAATGGACAGGCTCACCTGGGGATTTGGGGATGGGATGGTCAGCTGCCCAAGGAAGTAAGAATGAAAAAATAGTCCCCTACCCCCCATCATCCTGTGCCTCATCCTCCTAACCATTGAGCCAGTGCATTGGTGCTTCCTCAGTTCTCAGGGAGTGTGGGTGTCGGCTCCGGCGGATGTCAGGTATGCTCCGGAATTCATACCGCGTGGCTGTATAGAGGCCTCCATCTGGGGCAGGGACATGCCAGGCATGAGACATGTCATATATGACAGAGCACATGACATACATTGGTGGCTAGTCCTGGAGACAAATTCCATGCCCTAAAAGCACCATGCTGATGGTAGACAGAAGGACCTTCTCACCAATGACAAGGCCTGTGAAACCACGGGCTGGGTCATAAGGGCATTTCTCCTTTCCCTCCTCGAAGGTGGTTGGTAAGGTGAAGGCCTCGGCATCCTGGGGAACGAGGGCCCAGCAATTAGTTCTGACGACAGTCAAGGGTAGTGGCTCAAGGTTAGACCAATCTGGGGTCAGGGATCAGCAATAAAGGGTATACTCACAATGGCAGCACAGAGGGGCTGGAAGGCATGAGTTCCACATGCATAGAGGTGGGTGGCATTGAGCCGCTGTAGGAACCGCACATGGTTGAAGCACTCAGTCTGTGGGATGAGGTGGGGAAATGCTGTGAGCCCCCTGCCTGGCTAGAGACCTCCTCCATTGGCTCTTGTCTGCATCCATAGCACAACAGTTCTTTCCAAGATCTGCATGGACCTTCTCACTGAACACAGAATATTCCCTGGAGCTCACTGTCCTTGGCCTCCCAGTGACATGATGCTCTTCTCTCCTGTATCCCTCAGATTACCTGACACCACTCTGCCAACTTCTGTGTCTCCTGCAATTCCCTCCTCCCCCAGTTCAGGAGTTCCTTGGATGCTACTGCCCTGAGATACTTCTCTAATGGAGCTCCTCAGTGACTCCCCACAGTCCTGGACCCTTACCCCCAGGATCATACTACCCGATTTATCTCCAGGCTCCAGCTCTCTCTCCACCTGATATCCCAGAGACACATCAAACTTGCCTTGTCAGAAACAAGCTTATTGTCTCCTCCCTTATCTGCATCTTCCCTCCTAAACCTGTTCATCCAGTCTTTCCCACCTCACTTGTTCCATCTGTCCTACGACTCAGTCCAAAATCTAAGAATCATCCTTGGTGTTTCCCACTCCTTTACCCCCACATCTAGTTCCTCTCCATGACTGATTCATTATCTTTTTTTTTTTTTTTTTGCAGTTTTTAGCCAGGGCCAAGTTTGAACTGGCCACCTCTGGTATATGGGGCCAGCACCCTACTCCTTGAGCCACAGACACCACCCCTGATTCATTATCTTGACGTAATCCACTTCACCACCACCCAGTCCAAATTATAGCCATCATCACCTCTTCCCTGGACAACTGCAGTGGCACCTGATCACTTAAGTCCCCACCACATAAAAATGACAAAAATGACTTTATTTCTTTGTGAATGAGGAATACATACACATAGTATGAAATTAAAAAAGGTACAAAGGGATATGCTCTAAACAGAAAGTTGCCCATTTATCTCTGTCCCCTAGGTCGCCTTCAAAGAAGATGGCTGTTACTGTTGTCTGGTATTTCCTTTCAGAGATATTCTACCAATAACATACTTTTGTTTCCCTCTGACTGCTTTCCAAGGCATATTTTTAAAATGTAAACTAGATCATGTCACTGCAGTGGCTCACCAGTGCCCTGAATATAGAGTCCCATGTGCTCCTGGCCCTATCCCTTTCTATGGCCCCGCTCATCCTGCTTCAGCCACATTGGCCTTCTCTGCCCACCAGATGTCCTCAGCTGCTGCCCTCTTAATTTCTTTGTATTGTTATCCAGGGTCTGAGTTCACACAGACCTCTTTGTCTCCTCCCACTCCAACACCTGGTGCAGGCCCCTGGCATCTGTTCTTCTACTCTACCTGCCTGCTCAGGCCCCTTCCTCTGACCCATGTGGTGCCCCTGACCACCTCACTGATTTTCTTGCCCCCAGACTCACCCTATTCTAATCCATCTCCATTGTTTGGGTTAGATAAGTATTCCTATAGTGATGTTTCTCCAAGATGTTTGCATTTTTAAAAGGAAAGTAGGGAGGAATTTTATGGTCAAATAAGTGTGGAAACCATGGGCAAAACCTATTTTTTTTTTTTTTTGAGACAGTCTTACTCTGTTACCCTGGGTAGAGTGCCATGGCATCATACCTCACAGCAGCCTCAAACTCTTGGACTCAACCTATCCTCATCTCAGCCTCTCAAGTAGCTGGGACTACAGGCACTCACCACAACGCCCAGCTAGGTTTTCTATTTTTAGTAAAGACAGGGTCTCACTCTTAGACTCCTGAGCTCAGGTGATCCACTTGCCTTAGCTTCCCAGAGTCCTAGGATTATAGGTGTGAGCCACTGCACCCAGCCTGGTAAAACCTTTCTTTATTAGGCGCTTTTTCTTTTTTTTTTTTTTCTTTGAGACAGAGCCTCAAGCTGTCACCCTGGAGCCTTTTCAAAGCCTTAAGGATGCTGTTGTGCATTGTAGGATTGAGCACACGGCACTTCCCAAACTCATTTGGCCATTAAACCCCTCTTTTAAAAATGAATATTCAGGGCGGCGCCTGTGGCTCAAAGGAGTAGGACACTGGCCCCATATGCCAGAGGTGGCAGGTTCAAACCCAGCCCTGGGCCAAAAACTGCAAAAAAAAAAAAAAAAAAAAAAAAGAAAGTTCCTAGGCTGGGCACTATGGCTTAGCCTGTAATTCTAGCACTCTGGGAGGCCAAGGCAGGTGGATTGCCTGAGCTCACAGATTTGAGACCAGACTGAACCAGACCAAGACCTTGTCTCTAAAAATAGCCGGGTGTTGTGGCCAGCTCCTGTAGTCCCAGCTACTCGGGAGGCTGATGCAAAGGTATCGCTTGAGCCCAAGAGTTTGAGGATGCTGTGAGCTGTGAGGCCCTGGCACTCCGAGGACTACAAAGTGAGACTCTGTCTCAAAAAAAAAAAAAAAAGAAGGAATGTTCCTGAGATTATGCTTTGGGAAATGTTCTCCTAAAGCCTTGCTACCCAAAGCATGGGTCTGGGGACCAGCAGCACCAGCTTCACCTGTGATCTTCTTAGAATTATAGTCTTGGGCCCTTTTCCAGACTTACTGAGTTAGCCCCTGTAAGGTGACTCATGTGCACATTACAGTTTCAGAGACTCTAAAGCAGTGATTTTCAACCAGTGTGCCATGGCACACAGGTGTGCCATGACAGGATCTTAGGTGTGCCATGAAAATGTGAAAATGTTCCCTCCCTATCTTCTTTTTTTCTTTCTTTCCTTTCTTTCCTTCTTTCCTTTCTTTCTTTCTTTCCCAGTCTCAAGCTGTTGCCCTGGGTGGAGTGCCGTGGTATCACAGCTCACAACAACCTCAAACTCTTGGGCTTAAGTGATTCTTTTGCCTCAGCCTCCCAAGTAGCTGGGACTACAGGTGCCTGCCACAATACCCGGCTATTTTTTTGTTGCAGTTGTCATTGTTATTTTAGCTGGCCCGGGCTGGGTTCGAACCATCAGCCTCAGTGTATATGGCCGGCACCCTACCGACTGAGCTATGGGCACTGCCTCTTTATTTTTTGAGACAGAGTCTCAAGCTGTTGCCCTGGGTAGAGTGCCGTGGCATCATAGCTCACAGGAACCTCCAACTCAGGCTCAAGCGATCCTCTTGCCTCAGTTTTTCTATTTTTAGTAGAGAAGGGGTCTCACTTTTGCTCAGGCTGAGTTTCCAACTCGTGAGCTCAAACAATCCACCTTCTTTGGCCTCCCAGAGTGCTAGGATTACAGGCATGAGCCACTGTGACTGGCCCCCATGAAAATTATTAAAGATCATTAATTAAACTATTTTCAAAAGAAGTTCAAAGCACAGTAAGTATATCCTTTTTTTTTTTTTACTCTTTTCTTTGATCAATATAATTTAATCGTGCTGTGGAAGTTTAACTGTAGGTTCAAATGTACTGTGAGATAAAAAAAAAAAAAGTTGGAAAACACTGCTGTAAAGTATTGTGAGGGTGTAAGGGTGCTCATTGTCATAGAATAAAACCCAAATTCCCAGCCAGGCATTTATGGCCTTTCACCACAATCTAGCTTCCACCTGCCTCACCACCTGTTTTCTACCCTTGCTGCACCAAGAGGTAGCTTTTGCATGTGTGTGGAAACAGGGTCTCTCTCTGTCACCCAGGTAGAGTGCAGCGGTGTCATCATAGCTCACTACAACCTCAAATTCTTGGTTTCAAGTAGTCCCCCTGCTTCAGTCTCCCAAGTAGCTGGGACACAGGTGGACAACACCTACTTAACTTTTTATTTTTTGTAGAGATGGAGTCTCACTCTTTCCTAGGCTAAAAAGCAGCCTTGATAGACTCTCCTGGACACGCCTCTTTAAACACGGCTCTCCCAACACGATCGCAGACCCACTGGATCATGTCCCTGGGCCTGTAGGCCTTGGGAATGTGTATTTTTTAAAAAGCTCTCCTGATGGATCTTTTAGATAGCCAGACATGGGATCTCCGGAGACACCCTGTTGTTTAGCTAAAAGAACTGACACTTCACTAATGCCCCTCCATGGAATACTGGGTACTTGAGCTATATTCCTTAACCAAAGCCTCATTTTTCTCATCTGTAAAATGGGGGAATACTACTTATTAGCATTATTTTATTTTTTATTTAATTTTTTTTTTTTGTAGAGACAGAGTCTCACTTTATCGCCCTCGGTAGAGTGCCATGGCATCACACGGCTCACAGCAACCTCCAACTCCTGGGCTTAAGTGATTCTCCTGCCTCAGTCTCCCAAGTAGCTGGGACTACAGGTGCCCGCCACAACACCCGACTATTTTTTTGTTGCAATTTGGCCGGGACTGGCTTCAAACCTGCCACCTTCGGTATATGGGGCCAGCGCCCTACCCCATGAGCCACAGGCACTGCCCTATTAGCATTATTTTAAAGTTAGCAGAGATATTTCTACACCATATTCCTGCTCCCCTGATAAGAATTAGCTGAGATAATAGCTAAGTCAGCAGTAGATGGTCCCTCACTTATGATAGTTTAATGGGATTAGGGGAATCCCATTATAAATTGAGGGGCGTATGTAGAGGTTACTTATTGTTATCATGATTATTATTTGGGAGCCTAGAGGGGATTAAGATGCCATTGTGGGCCAAACTAATAGGTCACCAGATGTTTGGATTAGAAGTGCTGTGCCCAGGGCTTGCCATTCAGTAATACTTACAATGTATATTGTGGTTGCTGAGATGGACTGGTGGGTCTGTACCTCCCCATCTGTCTCCCTACCAGCCCTAGCATCCCTGATAGAGGAGGAGGAGAAAAGGAGCTGGGGGGCAGGGCAGATCACATACCTGGTTGTTTTTCCCTTTTTGATGACATTTGCTTTGCATCTCTGGAGAGGCTTCCCAGTGGATCTAGTAGGGGTAAAGGGAATGGGCTGATGCATTGACTCCACTGCTCATTACTCATAGGACCCTAGGGAGCTGGGGAAATTGGGATGGGGATGGAATTTCAGGAGTAGCATTGGATGCAGGGACACCAATGGTTTGGGAAGGGCAGTGCTGTCTGACTAGGGAGCTATGAAGGCTTGCAGGGTTTCTGGGAAATTGAAGTCCTATGGAGCTGGATAAGGCTGGAGACCCTCTGGGTGGTCCAGGTTCCAGGGGCTGACCTCTTTGTGAGCCCCATCTCCTATGTCATGGGCACTGAGAGAGAACAGGGCGCCTCGGGCTCCCACCAGCAGCCTCTGTGAGGCCTCCTCCAGCAGCAGTGTTGAGTAGTTCTGGGCTTGGCCCTTGAAGTGCCGGGTCCCAGAGAGCTCTGGGGAGAGCAGGAGCAGTGAGCCCAGTTCTGGGGTGCCTCCCGACCCCCAGCTCAGGTTCCCACTGCCTTTGAAGTTGAGGGTCTAACCTTCATAAGGGATGGTCATCCGAGGGGTGGCATCTAGTTCTCTGGATGGTCTTCGCAGCGAGGGTCCGGGCACTGCAGTTGCTGTGAGGAAGCTCAGGAAGAGGGGCCAGAGCCTCCCCCACATCTTCCTAGGGAGGCCCAGACCAACAAGACCCCCAAGAGGAGCCAAGGCCAAAGTCACAGGTGAGAGGTATGGGAAGAACAATCACAGGGGCCAAAGTCTAGGAAGGTTATTTGGAAGATCAGGGGTCACAAGGCCATGGGGTCAAGGAGACATGGGGCCAAGGGGGGTCCTGAAATTGGGGGGACATAGAGTCACAGGGTTGTGTGGCCATGGAATCCCAGCTAAGAGGTCAGAGGGAGGGACGGATCACATGCCTTTCCGCAGCAAATGCAAATTCCATGGTGAGAGGGAGTTGTGGAGTTATAGAGGGGTTGTAGGTTATCGATGGGGTCACCCTGCCCCCGACAGCAGAGTTAGTCCTGGTTTTCTGATGTCTGTTTTCTGAAGAAAAAACAGGAAAAAAGCTCTTTGATTTGTGTGTGGGTGGAAGATGAATGGCATTACCCAGACTTCAGGGGGCACTGAAGGGAGGAGGTCCAGCTTCCATAGAACTCCCATGCCAGAATGGACTCACAGTCATTGTGTCCATCCCTCTGCTCAGACGCAGGAGGCCGGGAAACTCGCCCTCCTTATAAGACCCTAGGCTTCCCCAACCTGAACCCAGGTAAAAGCCTTCTTTTGGCCCAGTCAGAAGCTCTGCTAGGCCCCCATCTTTGTGGAGTCAGGTTCTGAGAGAATGCCAGCTCCTCCCAACAGTGAGACTCAACTCTGGCAGCAGCTGCCCCCACTGCCTGTGGGGGTGCCTTATGCAGGAAGGCCTGACCACAGACGCTTAAAGGGCCATTGTTTATTTTGTCCTGTTTCCCTTTGTTTTTTCTTTTCCTTAGTCTGAGAGGTCCTTCTGGAATTTATCTTTAATTATAACTTCTTGGCATTCCTCTCAAGGGGGTGCACAGGCATCTACACCTGTTCCTACCTGCAGTCAGGCACTCAAAGGCCCCAGGTTGGGGATCAGTGTCCCCTTGGCTGCATAGGTGCAGTGACTGTGCAGGAGGCTTTAATGTGTAAGGCCAGGTGCTTGAGACATAAGCAACATGGAAAAGGTAAAACAATGGGATCCCTGAGCTCTTGGTCTGCCCCCACCATCTTAGAGACACTTCCCAAATCGGTACCCTCCCTCCAGCCAGCCAGCTGGGGATGGGCATGGGGGTCATTGGCAGGCCTCTCCTAACCCCCTGTAACTGTCTCCTGATTTCTGAGGGGGCTCATGAAGGTTTCCTGGGCTGGGCTAGGTGTGGAGGAGACCTAACCTACCCCATCTCATCAGACACCCACAAGCAGTACCAGAGGGTGCCTGGAGCTTCACTCCTACTTTCCAGGTCAAATATTAACTCTCTGGCCTTGAAGAAAGGGGAAGAATCAGGAGCTGGCCAGAAGGATAACAGGAACTGGAGCATTTATTCAAGAGGCAAAGGTCAGCACTGTAGAGGCAGAGCCCAAAGGGGAGAGTAGAATATGAAATAGAGAAAAAGGGGTCCTTGGACCACAGAAAGGTCACCAGTTCCTCGTTTGGGGGCTGGGGCAGAGGAGGCTCCAGACAAGCTGCCCATGCCCCACCCCTCACTGTGGAGGCACACCTGTTTACCTTGGGGACCTCCTATTTGCTTGGCATAGAGAAGGGAGTCTATGGCTAGGAGAGATTAGTCTCTAGGATTGGACAGGAGGAACACACCCTAGGTTAGAGGAACCACCCATTGTGGGGCAGGAGGCACACTAGTGCAGGTTTACTCTAAGAGTCACGTGGGGCTAGAGGAAGATGATATGCACACACACACACAAACCCAAGGAAGACTATGGATTCACAGGCGGGTCATTCACATACATACTCACAGGGAGCTTTGCAAAAATATGTTCACATAGAGAGCCATGGTCACATATAGTCATACATACTCACAAATAAGGTTATATTCATATGCCCATCCATTCAGCAGGTCACACAGCCTGAGATTGACAAGGAGAGGTATATGAAGGATTATATACCTTTCGACGGGAGGGTCCAGCACATATACAGGTATTTATAAGGACATACACACTAACACATTAATACGGGGGTCAGGTACAGTCATGTTCACAGAAGGGTCAAGTACATGTATGTTTACAGAGTTCTCAAACACATGATTACATCCATGCAGAGACAAGCACGCATTCTTATGAGGTCTAGTTCTCACTGCAAGCCTGAAGGCTGCTAGTGTCCAGTGGGGTGAGATGCAGAACAGAACCCTACCTCCCTTCCTGAAAATCCTAATTCTAAGGCCAGATTACAAGTGTGTGTGGTGATGGGGGAGGCTTCTGACCCAAATGTTCAAATGGGATGGATGTGCATGGGTCGAGGCTGCTCTTAAGGGGGGAAGCAGGTAACTAACCCAGGCAGGAGGTTCCTAGCTTCAGCAAAGGAAAGATGCAATGGAACACATCACTTAGCAAGCCCCTACCCCCATATAGACTGCACTTCTAGATGGGGGAGTTGGGCTGGAGCACTCAGCCCCATTTAACGCAGGCTAATTGGGCTGGGCATTACACCCCTCTGCTCCTCGGGGAAGCGGTTTCAAGGTCTCCAGTCCACACCCCCACACTCCAGCCCGAGTTCCACAGTTCAGGTTCCTCCCGAGAGCCAGCCCAGGCTCTAAACTCCGATCTCCTTTCCTCTATTAGATCCTAGGGTGGAGGAAACTGGGGAAGGGAAGACTCTCCAAACAGTATCAATGGGGAATCAGAAGGTTCTCGACCTTCAGCTCAGATGTCTACCTGCCTAGAGTATCATCTCTAGATGCCTGGAGGCGGTATCTCCCTCTGCCCAGTAAGATGACGGTCTCTCCTGGCTTGAGAGAGCTCCCCCACACCCGCCCGCCTCCCTCCAACATCCTGGACAGTCCGCGGTTCTCTCATTTCGTCAGGTCTAACCTCTCAGTCTACTGCTGCAGCTCGAGGACAAGCTCTCCTTCGATCCCGCCGAACGCTGGGTGACGTGACCCAGATCTTGGGGAACACAGTTCGCCACGCGGCCCCCTCCCCGCGCCGATCCCCGACTCCATAGTGGCTGGTCTGCACCAGCGCGGCCCAAGGCCTGCCTGCGCCCCTCTAAAGCCTTTATGCACGACCAGGGGACTTGGCGGTGAGAAAGGCCTGGCACAGCTTGGAGGGTGGAATGGACGTGGGGAAAGCTTTGCCTGACCTCCGCCCCCCGACTCAGGCCCGGCCGCCAATCGCACTCCCCGCCTCCCTCACCTTTGCGTTCGGATCCCGGGCCATAGAGACAGCGACGAGCGGCTCCGCGGCCCCACAGTACCAGCTGCGGGAGGCGGGGAGTGGGGCGGAGTCGGGGGTGGGGCGGGGTCCTGGAAGGCGGGGCCGAATGGGTAGGGTGCGGGGAGGGCGCTGTTCTCCACCTTTATAACCCCCTACTCTAGCACAATAGAGATTGAGAGCGAGGCTTACACGTAGTCCTCGGGTTATCAGGCGTTCCCATCTTCTAGGCCCTCCGGCCCTAATGTCGTTCCCTAGTGGTGGTCTCACCACCCAGCGTGCCCTCCACATGCTTATAACCTGCCCTCGCCGCCTCTGTAACCCTATGACTCCCAGCCTACTGCTGGGAACGTGCAAACCCGTCCTCGGGATGGGAGTGGGGAGTGCTTTCTCTCTCAGAGGGCCCCCTGGCCTGTTCTTTAATCCGGACCTCACTTCTTGCGCACCTGTCACTCCTTCTGCTCTGGCCTAAGGTACAGAGGGCTACAATAGGTGGACACCAGATGTTGGGAAGCTCTGAACACAAGGCAGAGTCTTGATTCCCAGGTTGAACAGCCTCCTGCTGCCTAGCTGTTCAACTTGAGGACTGAGGGGGTGAGATGTGGTCAGGCCTGGAAGGGATGAAACGTGAGCTTGACCTGTAGTTCACATAGAAAATACTCTTTCTGGATAGACAAGCCACAAGCATTTGCACCTGTTCATTCATCAAATCTTAGCTCTAACCTAGGTTTGCTTCACGGACTGAGTCACTCAAGACACCTGCCTTTTCCTTAAGCTCATCTTGGACATCATTCTCACTCTGCAACTTCCAGTGCACCCACCTTCCTAGACAATTAAATATCTTGTCTCTCTTAGGTTCAATCACCTTACCCAGCAGCAATCTAGAAAACCCCTTCAGAATCAATTCCTCAATTTCTTTAACTCAAGTAGGATAGTCCTTCTGTGCAAATACAGGCCTCTCTCCCACCACTTATTAAAGTGAACCCAGCCTGTAGGTCCAAATGAAACCTGTACTCTGGCCATGACCCAGCCTGGTCCTCCCTCCTTCATAAATGACAGTATTGATGTGGCCCCAAGATAGACCAAGATGATAAGGGCCAGAGGAACATATGTGACTGATGCTTGTGTGTGCCTAGGAGTCTGAACAGGATTTAACTAGCATATTCCACTGAAGAGACCCTGGGAAAAACACTTCATCCTTCTTTCTGGATTTCCCAAAGCTTACAGTTTGGCACGTATATCATACACAATCTTGTAGTCTGGACTGCAGACTGCTAGACAGCAGGGCCCACATCACACTTCCACCTCCCCCAACTGCCTCTCCCAGCACTCTGTAAATTGGATGTGTGTGTGTGGAGGGGGGTGGGGGAAGGAGGTGGCTGGGGAGAAACATTAAAAAGTGTACAAACATCTTTACAAAGAATGTGTAGCCTCGTTTTTTAATTATATCCTGATCTCATCCTAATGAATTAATAGTCCCATTTTATAGATGGGCAAAGAGGCTCTAAGAGGTTCTTTCTTGAGTTTGAGTTTGTTTCAAGAGGACAGTCAGGACTAGAAAAGTCTCAGAAGGGAGAAGCAGGGTAAGTTTGAAGGGGAAATATTAGCAAAGGGAAAAACATTAGCACAGTTTATGCAAAGATTTGTGTTGGAGGAGTAGGGAAGTGGCATAAAAGGGGACAGTGAATTTGATGTAACGAGAGGGTTTCTAGTCTAGTGGGAAATAGAAGAGAAAAATCAGCCAGTAGTTTGGAAAAGACCACAGAAGGAAACCCTGATGGATTGAGTAAGGAAGTCTGAGTTGGGAACACCAGTAAAGGCAGGGCTAAGAAAGATAAATCTGAAAAAACAGGTTGAATGTGGTGGCTCAATCTGGGAGGCCAAAGAAGGGGGATTGCTTGAGCTCAGGAGTTTAAGACCAGCCTGAGCAATAGCGAGACCCTGTCTCTACTACAAATAGAAAAACTGAGGCAAGATGATTGCTTGAGCCCAAGAGCTTGAGGTTGCTGTGAGCTATGACACCATGGAACTCTGCTCAGGGTGCTAAAGTGAGACTCTGTCTCAAAAACAAAAACAAAATAAAACCAAAAAACAAACAAAAAAGAAAGATAAATGTGCAGTCCCCTAGGAAAGGGGATTGGAAGTAATAGTCGGGGCAGGGCAAGAAGACTGCTAGACTCATGGTACCAGACTAGAGAAAAATTAAACTGCAGGGACCCAGTGAGCTAAGGCAAACAGCAGCTCAAGATTTCACAGAACCTGCTGTTCCGACTTCAGATACCTCTGGGGGTGTGGCAAGTAGGCCAATGTGAAAGGTTCATCTCATTCAACTTAATTCTATAAGCCAAGCATTGCTCCTCTGAGGTGCTGATGGCAAACTTGGATGTTTTTAAATGAGCAAAAATGTATGATTTCAATGCTGAGTTCTAGTAGGCACCTGCCAAAATGTCATTGCAGTTACTTCAGTATTTTTGATAAGAGTGATTCAAACTACAATCCATTTCTCTCTGTCCTCCCACTGAAATCTCTGAACCTAATGAAAGTATAAGAAATAAAGGTACTTAATTGAACTGTCTAAAGGAAACCCCTTTGATGATGCAAATCCAGCTAAAATATGAATGAGGTTAATTTAATACTAACAGTGGAAAAGAAAGCACACCAAGAAATTAATCCTAACCTAGCAATGAATTCATGCCCTGGAACATAGGCAGGCCATTCTTTGAGCAGGCTGTTTACAGGATCTCTTTTGGAAACCTGGAGTACTTCACACGCACAAAACACAAATGTTGACTTTTGCTTTTGGTAAGCTATTTTCCCCAACTGTGATATAAAAATGTGGCCGAGGGTAGTGCTGGCTGTCTTCAGCCACCTACACACCAGGGTTTACCTCCATACTTTGCACAGAACAGTTATTCACTGTAGCAGGGATCCCCGGTGAAGGGGGTGGGTATGATTCCTGATACTTGAGCAGGTCCCCTAAGGCAGGTGAATTCTGGCCTAGTCACGTTGTCTTGCTTCCTGTCCACTGTAGCAGCATTTCTGTTCCTGCTCTGCCATCTCTACATCTTGTTTGCCCAGCACTTGGTGGTGTGATCTTTACTTTGGCCATATATACAGCTGAGGTGCTGCTTCAGCAGGGACTGTTAGCAGTGCAACAATGCTATCGACCCATCAACTGTGCTTCAGAAGCCTATTTCAGCTGTTAAGTTTTCCTACCAGCCCATGTCCTGGGAGTCAGACCCAAAGCTGGGCCTCCTGGTTTGCCCTCTCTTGACTCCAGCCTAGGGAATGGTTAGGAGTTTCAGACATGTCCACAATGCTGGAAAACTACCACCCAGCACTGATTTCTCAGCTTTATAGTGTTGGGTTGCTGAGAAAAAGTTGTTTTTAAACCAGCAGAGACAGAGCTGGGCAGAGAAGTGTCTGGAACTCCATGTGTCCAGGGGAAGAGAGTACACTTACAACTATAATCCTTGGAGACGTGGTTTGCCGTCAGTACACACTAAGGTATCTTTGTGCTTATGATCAATTTTACTTATCATCTGACAAGAGCCTCAAGTTAGCGCTAAATAATTAACAGCTAGCATCTAGTTAAGTTCATGCTATATGCCAGGCACTGTACCAAACACTTCTCATGCAGTAGCTCACTTAAGTCTTCATAAACGCTGACATAGACATTGTTATTATTCCTTTTAACAGATGAAGAAAATAAAGCTGAGATAGTTTTAAGTAACTTGTCAAAGATCAAATGGCTAGTATGATGAGTCTGGGATCTGATTTGGGGCAAGGTCAAGGCCCTTAACTTGTACAAGACTGTGCTGTCTGCCCCCAAGTACTTGTGGCAGTGTCTCAGCTTCTGCCTGGGCTGTCATCTTCCCATGCCTCTATCCCACTGTTGGTGGAAAATGCTCACGAATAGTCTCCTAATCAGGCTGTTAGAAATAAACAGGTTTATTTCTAGGTTTCTAGAACTTGAGGCATCTGTCCAACAATGCTACCCTTTCTCTGAGTACATAAGGACAGTTTATATATATATCCTGGAAGGATATATCAACCTCTATCTCCCCCTCAGGTGGTATATTCAAAGCTGTATCTGCTTGGCAGGCTGGAGATGGTCCTCTGCATTATGGCTTTCCCTTTCTTGGTCCCAAGCTCTACAACAGGGGAGTTAGGTCAAGGGTATTCTTTTCTAGTTCTTTGTCCAGGAATGAAAAGTATTTAACCTGGATACCAGCAGATAAGATTCATGAGAGCTCTGAGTTTTCACCACAGAGTCCTCAATCCTAAGAAGAGTGCCTCACATGTAGTAGGTACTCAATTGTCCCAATGAATGAATAGTTCAATGATCATGGTGAATGAGGTTAAGAATGAGATTACTGGATTCCTGACTGCAAATTATATAGCAAATCATTAATTGGATTCCATAAAATCGAACTGTGTACAACTGTGGCTTTGTTTTCCAGAAACAGGAGACAAGAAGCTAAAAAAAAATCCGGACAATCAAAAGCAAAAGGAATAAATCAGTTTAAAAACTAGGGCGGCCATTCTCAACCTGTAGGTAGTGACCCACAGGAACTGTATTAAAGGGCCACGGCATTAGGAAGGTTGAGAACCACTGAACTAGGGGATGGGACAGGAGAGAAAACAGAGCATTCCAGATACTTGTCATCCCCCTCCCAAACAAATATTACCAAACACATGTTCAAACTGAGAAAAATCAATTTTAATAACACACACATACATTCATAGGACTTTAAACAAGATGTATAAAATCTTGATGTGGGGGAGAGAAAAGAAATCTGCCATTACTGCCTAAGAGCTGGTAGATTAACTGGCGGATGGGACTGCCAGGGTAAACAAATGCACAGATAATGAGAAGTACCAACAATGTTAATGAGTAAGAAATAACAATCACAGATCATGCTAACTGCTCTGCATGCCCAGCCACCTGTAACCCTATTCTTGCCTCCTTAGAGAC